>PVJS01000601.1:0-58910 GCA_004027185.1 Glis glis | reverse complement strand
TTAACATTGACAAAAAAACACAAAACAAAACAACAACAACAACAAAAACAAAGCAAAAACAAAAACCAAGAAAGCAAAAACCAAGTAGGCCAGGCCAGAATGAAAACAGCTGACCTGCAAGACACAGAGGTGCATGCTTGTGATCCCAGCTACTCAGGAGGATCACAAGTTCGAAGCTGGCCTTATCAACTCAATGAGACCCTCAGCAACTTAGTGAGACCCTATTTCAGAATAAAAAATAATAAGGGCTGGGGTGCAGCTCAGAGGTAGAACATCCCTGAGTTCAATCCCCTGTACCAAAAAAACATAAACAAACCCAAAGGGTCCTAAGGCAGGCTTCCTGGTGGCCTGCTAAGGTTAGAAGCAAGAAGGTCAGGGAGGTATAGCTACAGTTCAGTCCCCAGCTCTGCTCCAAGTGGAATCACGATCGCAGAGGTCACCTGATTGGATTTCCTTTCCCCTCCCACCTCCTCTTCTGCTCACAACTTTGGTAAGAGAAGCCATCGGACTAAAAGGATTTGGGCACCCGGCTGGTGCAGGCAGGTGGAAGTTTTACCTTTAGATGAGGCGCCAAAAAAGTGTGCTCAGCTGCACTGCTTTCTTAACTGGCCCTCGGACTCTGAATGCTTACTCAGTTGCTTTCTATCGAGGCTGGACTTGGGGGACACGAGCTGCTCACCCTCCCTCTGCAGAGCCACACCGCACCCCAGGGCGGGCACAGCTGCTGCCAAGGGTCCTCAGACACACACCGGGAAGAGGGCTTTCCTCTCCTGCTCGATACGAGTGATACTCCTTGGGGCCAGGCACCCTTTGGTGGAAGGAGGGCCCCTGTCACAGCCCATCAGCTACAGGCCCAACGAGGCACTCAATCCACACAGCTGGGTGACAGGTGGGTCCTCGGTCCTTGTCCACACCGAGTGCTCTGTGTGGAAAAAGGAATAAACCCCCAGCTCCCGTGGGAAATTGGGGTGACCTAGGTAACTGAAGCCCATCACTTTTTCACTACTTATTTGTATACTTTTGCATGAATGTTAAACATAAAGTTGGTATGTGAGCATGGGTTTTGGACTCAGAAAGATCTGGGTTTGTATCCTATTTGCTACTAGTTGGGTGACATTTAGGAGGGGTGAAATGGGCACTGTTATCCTGATCTCACCGGGACAGTGTGGTCCTGTGCCTAAGGGAGAACCCAGTGGCAAAGAAGCCCCCCACCCCAGACACACAGGCCAGCCTCCTGCTATCCTGAGTCACACGCAGGCTCCTCCTCCCCCCTGCCCCAGGATACCAGAGTCCACCGATGCTCAAGCCCCTCACATTAAATGGTGTAATAGTTGTATAATACATACACCCTCCCATGTATTTTATTAATTTTTTTTTGTTACTGAGGGTTGAACCCAGGGGCATTCTACCTCTGAGACACACCCTCAGGCTTTTAATTGTTAAACAGAGTTTTTCTAAGTTGCTGAGGCTGGCCTTGAACCTGCACTCCTCCTGTCTCAGCCTCCCAAGTACTGGGGATATTATTAATTTTTGAGATGGGCATTACTGTGTTGCCCGGGCCAGGGCCAGACTTTTGGACTCAAGCAATCCTCCTGCCTCAGTCTTCTGAGTAGCTAGGAGTACAGTTATATTCCACCATGCCCAGCATCCCATATACTTTAAATAATCTCTAGATGATTATAATAATTAATACAGTATAAAAGCTATGTAAATAGTTTTTTATTTTGAAACAGGGTCTCACCTGGTTGATGAGAGTCTCACTACTTGCCGAGGCTGTCCTTGAACCTGCGATCCTCCTGTCTCAGCCTCCCAAGTAGTAGGATTACAAGCATGCACCACCATGCCCGGATGAAAATTTTTAAAACATATTTTCAAACTGAGGTTGGTTGAATCTGTGGATGTGGAACCCAACTGGATATATCTCAGAATCAAGGAAGGGGCTCTGGGCTAGAAATCTAGTGAGAATGAGCAGGTGGGAAGGTGGGAGGAATGAGGTTCTTGGGATAGACTCGTCCTACAGGGAGCACCGGGAAGCACAAAGGGCGCTTCAAGGACAAAGTCTGGCAAAGGAGTCAGGGGACATGGAGGGGCTGGGGAGGAGGTAACAGATGTACATATGCCAAGGCGAAACCATGGGGTGTGAGAGGCACCTCTGCAGGGTCATGGATGGGGGTGTAAAAGGGTGGGGCAGAGGAGGCATTTGGGGTCCCCTAACCATACCCCAGAGGACCTCCTGATGGCGGGAGAGCACGATGTAGCGGGACCCATCCCATGCTCTCACCGCAGCCAGGCAAGTTAATCTGTTTATTTTTTTTCAAAACAGAACTAAAAATCACCACTCAAAATATTTGAGAAGAGTGCTCAATCACAGTTAAAAGCCTTCTGCAGTTTGCAGCCAGAATGTCCCATCCTGGAGGGTGGGAAGTGAGAGCCCCTGTCGCGCAGCGCAGCGGGCTGAGCCCCGTCCTCTTCCCCTCCAGAAGTTCTGCTCTGCCATGCAGCAGTGACAGCCAGCCCGTTCTGCTGAGCTTAGTGCATCCGAGCATCAAGACACCTTAGTCCTCTGCTGGGGCCCGAAGCAGCCACAAGGAGGTGTACAGGTTGCAGAGTGCAGACCACAGGCCCTGTCTCTCCACGAAGCGCTGGCTGCTCCCTGCCTGTGTCCCGCTGGGTCAGAGGCCGGGAAACAGGATGTGGCGTCATCATCATCATCGCTCCTGCTTAACGCTGGCTTCGCCACGCTCCACAGTGACCCCGTTGCCATTCCGAGGACCCTCCTTCTTGCTCCAGTCCTTTTCTGTGTAAAACTCGGCCAGCACAGGGCAATGTTCAGAAGCCACTCCGCCCCACGACCAGTTGTCTGGAATCCAGGGGTTCGTGAGACCTTCTCTCACTACAGCCCAGTGACCTGAAGGGAGAAGGAAGAGAGTCAAAACTCAGACTGGCAGGTGCAGGGCAGTGCTGGGGAGCTGGCTTGCCTGTGCCAGCAAAAGGTTGCGGCCACGTAATTTTCCACGTAAACAAGGGATTGCCCTCCTAGGTGCTTCACCCAGAGGCCAGGCCTCCTGCCCGTTTGAATACAGCACACTAGCTGACCACTCATGTGCAGCTATTTGATGCAGGTGAGGCCTCAGAAAGACGTCCAAAGTGAAGGTCCTACTTTACAGAGCAAAAGACCCTACCGAAAAAGGTTAAAAAGAAAACTGTGCAGACGTTTATGAGAAAGTGTAGGTATTTTACATACAAAGCTTTAGAAATATGTGAAGTAGGAGGTGCATCTGATAACAATTAATTACAAATAACAAATAATTAGAAAAACAATTACAGAACGCTTGGAAGGCATTGTTGTAGTTCTCGGCCAGAGGCAATGTCAAGGTTAGTGTGAGATCCATGGGGCCTGGGTTCTGGTCTGGGCCTGGCCGGCCCAGCTGTCAACTCTCTGATGGGGGACTTCTCTCTGCATCTTGGTTTTTATAGCACAATAGGAGAGAGACAGATGAATGTATCGTCCCCCTTCCTTCCAACTGTTTCTGCTCTGAATCTCCAGTTCTCTGTGAGAGCAAAAGCCTCTCTGGGCATCCTCCTGAGAGTCCTGCAGGTCGTGGGCTGGCCTCTGCTTCTGGACGGCAGTGAGCTTCTGCAAACTGCATCTCACCTAGTTTGATGGCTGTCACTCCCCCTGTGACCCACTAGGAGTCCAACTGAAAACCCGTGTTCAGAGAGAGGAAGGCGCCAATCACAGTGCCCAGACTAGAATTTCCAGCCCCCAGGATCTCGGCCTGGCTGCAGGTCAGACTCTCCTGATGGGACCCAGGTATTGCTAATTTCCTTATTTTAAAATTTCTTGTTGAGGCAAAATATGCATTCATTGGGACTTTGTAAAACTGCCAGCCAGGGTTCAAAACCACTGTTCTATTTTTCTTTTATCAAAACATCCTACTGTTAGGCTGGGGGTGCAGCTCAGTAGTAGAGAGCTTACCTAGCATGTGCGCGACCTTGGGTTCAATTCCTAGCGCCACGGTGCACACACACTACTGTCCTTCCACATTGCTGACTAATTGTCTCCTGATTCAACAGGGTGTATCTGGGGAGGGACCCTGCTTTTCCTGGCTGAAATGATCCACCACCTGCTGCACCATGTGGAGCAATGAACACCTCTCTCATCCTATCCTGACATTATGTGACATGTCCACGCACCCTGGACAGTGTGTTGGTGAACCTCATTCCACAACACAGTGCCTGAACATTTGACAAATGTTTGCTGAATGACTAAGTGTTCTTAAATTTGGGTAAGTCACCAGTTCATCTCTGAGTCAGGACTCTGCTGATCCACAGAGATGATCTATAACCAGGTTCACCTGAGATCAGTGGGCACCTTTTACTCTTAAAAGTGTCTCTGATTGAATGATAGGTATGTGGCCATTACCTAAAGGATGACCCCGTAGATGCTCACAGCGGAGGTAAGGTACATGTCCCCGATCACTTCTCAGCAGGAAAAAGCACGAGTGGGTTCTGCCTACCTGTGAAAACCTTCTTCAGGCTTTTGCTGATCCAGATGTTGTCCTGAGACTTGGAGCCTTGAGGATTCTTGGTGCTGATGTTGGTGAAGGTGTGTGCAGGGATCAGGTGGTGGAACTTTTCCCTCCTCAGAATATCGTAGTCACTGCTATCTGGCCCTTGGCCGAAATCCCCTAAAATAATGACATCTTTTTCTCCTGAAAGTGGAAGGAAGAAAATGAGAAATTATAGAGTGAATGGGAAGCAAAACTCAATACTGACCCCCGCTTCTTGAAACAGGGTCACGATTCCTTTATTTTTCTCTCCAGGATTAGGACTCAGCATGGTTCTCATTCTCTCGATTTTTTAAAATTTCTCGTGCACGACCTCCAAACTTTAAGAGGTCAATTTGGAAAAGAGTGGTGTGAGAAAGAAACCACCCCTGTTCAAGCGCATGGGATCCTAATCGCCTACTGGAAAAAGACCTAAGGTCTTGCCCAGACAGTTAACAAAAGCTCAGCAAACAGTTACAGAGCTCCTACTCAGGTACTGCCCACGTGGGAGATTCAGAGATGAATAAAACACGCCCCGCCCCCTAGGAGCTCACAGTCTAATGGAGAGACAGATAGGAGCAGAGCATACATGCAAAACCAGAAACATGTATGGAGACCAACATGGCCAGGGAAGGGTGGCCAGGGAAGGCTCCTGGAGGAGGCTGACTTGAATCTTCGAGGATGCACAGGGCAATAAGGATGAGTGGGAACTTGTGTGAGCGTGCCTGTTTTCCTGGGGAGGGGGAGGGGTAACTGGATGGTCCTAGAGTGTAGACTGTCAAGTAGTCTGATGTCCAAGATGAGGCTGGAGGTGTAGGAAGCAGCTACTCCCTGACCGGCAGGTGCGCTCTATCTGCCTGAAGGTCAACTCCCCTCAGTGGCCGGGGAAAGGTTGGGTCTCTCCCTGGCACTCAGTGAGCACCCCACAGCAACCAGCACTCGTGGTGATGCACAGAATTCACCATTCTCCAGCTGTGGTCATTTCTGAGGCTGTCTCCAAAATTCACTGCTGTGGGTAATGCCGAAAGGAGAATCTCATTCAAATATCTGTGTCCCTGTTTCTGTCCTCAGTACAGAGTCCCAGGTAATAGCATGGCCACTGTTCAGATTCTGGATAGACACTGGCAGCCTTTCCACAGGCGGCCCCCATATCAACCCTCTCCAGCAATGTAAGGAAGCTCCTCTGTCTGCATCGCTCATCGACACTGCGTGCTCTCACTGGAAAAAAAAATGAAACTGGTATGTGCAAAGGGAATCTGCGTTCTGTGTGTGGTTATGCTTCCCGTCCTTGAGGTCCACTGGAATATTACATAAATTACTTGAAATTCTGCTGCATGGGAGATGTATCTTCTTCCTCATTTAAAAGTTTATTTGATCATTTGTTTATAACAGTATGGGCTCCTGGATTCTTGCTTTACACGTTGAGTTGTACTCCACCACTGTGTTGTTTACTCTCTCGCTCAACACTTCGCTCTTTGGTCTTTGGTTGCTCTTTCGCTTGGCTCCTTTGGACATACTCCCACCATGTGTTTTTGGTTTGAGTACTTCTGTTCTTTCTTACCCACCAAGCTGCTCCAGGATCATTCTGTATCTTTTCTGCTCCAGTTGTAGAATTAGCTATTTCTCTGAAGAGCCTTGTATCTGAAAATGGCGTTAGAATCAAAGATCTGGGTGCTGGGTGTGCTTGTGTCTCATCTTTGGACAGGGTACTAGGGGTTTATTTATTGATTTACACACACTTTTTGTATATTAAGAATAGAAACCCTTTATCATATATAGGAACTTTTTTCTAGTCTGTCATTTGCCTTTTCATTTCATCTATGACCAAGCTGAAGCATATCAATTAAACATAAATGTTTAATTTTTCTTTATAAAATACTATCTGACAAAAATTTCTTATAGTGGCTCCAAAATCAAACAGATATTCACTAAATTTTTTTTTTTTTTTGCGGTACTGGAGGTTGAACGCAGGGGCGTTTTACCTCCGCGCTACGTCCCCGGCCCTATTTTTTATACTTTTTATTTTGAAACTTGGTCTCACGAAGTTGTGGAGGGCCTCACTAGGTAGAGAGAGAGAGAGAGAGACAGAGAGAGAGAGAGAGAGAGAGAGAGAGAGCTGAGGCTGGCCGCGAACCCGGATCCTCCGGTCTCCGCCTCCCAAAGTACTGGGATTACAAGCATGCGCTACCATGCCCAGCCACTAAATTCTTTTTATGGTATCATTTTTCACATTTCATTCTTTAACTTGCCTGGAATTTACTTTTATTTTCCCCACAAACAATGAACCACTTCTGGCATTATCATTTCATTATCATTTTCCTTCTCAATTGAATTGTGATGCTATCCATCACTTAAAAATCTTATGCATATCATTTTTGTTTGGTTTGGTTTGGTACTGGGGATTGAACCCAGGGGCATTCTATCTCCAAGCTACACCTCCAGCCCTATTTTTAAAATTTCGAAACAAGATCGTACTAAGTTGCTGAGACTGGCCTTGAACCTGCGCTCCTCCTTTCTCAGCCTCCTAAGTACTGGAACTACAGGCGTGTAATTCCACCATGTCCATCATAATGAATCTGTTTTTGAGTTTTATCCCATCCTATGGACCTATTGTGGAGCTGGTACTATAACATGTTTTAATAATCTTTCATTAAAAATGTTTATACATTCTCATAATATTAAAATGTTGTTAATTTTTTATTTGAAAATTAATATTTGATTTTTAGTAAGCTGATATTGGCTCCACTTAACATCCCCATCTTCAGATGGCCAGGGAAGGCCGTGCCCTGTTCCTTGTATCTCCTATTCCACATTTAATAAGTATGTGGAATAGAAGAAATTATGAGAAATGTGTATTTATTTTCACATAAATGATAGCAACTTCACCTATCAAATTCTACCGATCAGTACATCCTAGAGATGGATCTGCTTCAAATCAGCAGTTTTCCCACAGTTATTTTCCTTCCTTCCTTCTTTCTTTCTCTCTTCCTTCCTCCCTCCCTTCCTTCCTTCCTTCCTTCCTTCCTTCCTTCCTTCCTTCCTTCCTTCCTTCCTTCCTTCCAGATTGAGCCCAGGGAGGCAAGCATTGCTCTACCACTGAGCTACATGCCCAGCCCCATATTTTCATTTTTATAGTAATTCCTTTTCTCAAACGAAACCCGGTAGGAAGCCCCAGAGGTAGAATGGGTACAATTGGATTGAAGGAGCTCTCTAAAAAGCCTCTGGGACAACGGGGCTCCAAACATATTAATGCTTGACTGTCACTTCCAGAAATTGGGGTTCCACCCGCAGTGATCTCTCAGGGGTTCTCTGTGCAGTAGGCTTGGGGACCACAGGGGGCAGTAAGGAGCTTGGCTGAAACCTGGTGCAGTAATCACACAAACAGGGCGAGGATAGGTGTCTTCCCACTCAAGAACAACATGTGCATTTTCTCTATTGATTCTTTTATTCTTTATGTTCTTTGGCAAAGTTTATAACTTTATTACCATATTTATAAATATTTTATATTTTTTCTTTTTTTGTGGTACTGGGGCTTAAACCCAGGGGCATTCTACCACTGAGCTATACCCCCAGCCCTATTTTATTTTTTACTTTAAAATAGGGTCTCACTAAGTTGCTGAGGGCCTTGCTAAGTTGCTGAGGCTGGCTGTGAACCTGTGATCCTGTCTCAGCCTCCCAAGTACTGGGATTACAGGTGTGTGCCACCGCGCCTGGCTCTTTTGACTATTTTAAAAACTTTAAGTGTAGCAAACTGACAAATCCTATTCTCCTAGAGAATTGATGCTTTTGTCTCCTTTCCCCCTAATTTCTCGTTTCACTTTATTCGTCCACATTCACGAGGAGGAAGAGTGGCTGCAGAGTTACTGACAATGAAACAAGACCCCTGCAGAGAGCATCTGAAAACAGCGGTTCTCCAGGGAACAGCTGGACGACTTTGAGATGGCACCTGTGTGTGGCTGCTTCCAGCTCCTGGCCGTAGAAGCCCTATGGTGGATACGATGGGGAGAACTGTCCATTTCCTGCCACTCTTGTCGGGATTGGAGAAGCTACCATGAGGGCCTGGCATGGGCATCTCCTGTGTAGTTCAGGGGCCCTTCCCCTTGAGTCTCCTGCACAGATTAACAAGAGCTTATCTGTAAATAAGTAAGGGCTACAAGGTGATGTCAGGGCCCGAGGGGAGAGGTTTTCTCTTTAAAGCGATTTAGACATTTCCCTCACAGTCTGATAGGAAATGGAACAGTTATGAATTATTTTCGAGGCAAAGCCAGGAGGAATTTTGAAAAGAACAATGCACCCGGCCAGGCTCCCTGGATTCCCATGGACTCTGCCTGACCCTTCTTGTCATGGGTTCACTTCAGGGACGCCGCGTGACCCAGGGAGTGGCATTTCTCTCATACTCTGTAAGAGAGTCTTTCAGGAAAGCATTTCATAAATGAAATCATAAATGTATCCAAGACACTCAGCAACCCTTTTTCCTTGGTATGAATAAGCTCCAGTAATGTCTAGAGAGAAATGAAATCTACAGTGGAGTGTCAGAAGACACCAGGAGAGGGCACTTGTGCGCTGCAGATGGCTGCCCCCTCCAGGGGGCGCCAGGAACAAAGAGCTGGCGGCTTCACTGCAGCTGCCCTGAGTGGTCCCTCAATCAAACACATTTGGGCACCCAAGTCAGGGCGAGCCCGAGTCATCTTGAGAATTCAGCGCCAGCTTCCACCAGGGAAGCTGACTTGAGAAGGATTTTAATGATCACAACTCCTATTAGGCAGCATTAATAGCCAGTCACCTAGCCCTGGGCACTGAGCACTGTACTGACCACTTCCTGGACAGCATGTCATCTAACTGTCACACCCTGTGGGGCAGGTGCTGTTACCATCTCCTTTCTGCAGGTAGAAAGCTCAGGTTCTGAGAAGCTGGACGGTTTGCCTGAAGTCACTGTGCCGGCCCTCGAATCCAGGGCTCTCCACAAAGAACAAGAATGGACGAGCCACAGGGTGCGGGCTGCTGTTCACTGCGACATACCAAGAGCTTGGGACAGTGCCTACCACACTGGTGACACGAAATTTGTATGTGTGGGAAAGATGAGTGAAGGAGGGACGAGGAATACGTCAGAACTAAGGCACAGCTTGGTTTGAAAGGAAAGGCAAGAAAGACGCTACATTTTTTGGATATCAAAGAAAACTGACAGTTATGGAAGACTGAGGCAGAAGGTCCCATAGATCGAGGGAGGTCTTCATTGGGATCCAGACCTGGAAAGTTCAGGTTAAAAAAAAAATAATTCTGGAAGCAGGAGAAAGGCTGGTGTCAAGGGTCAATCAACCAGTTCTGCATAACTTTGAGAAGGAAAACAAAGGTTCTCCCTTTGGACGGCACATCAGATTTCCTAGAGTTCATAATCTTTCAGTAAAATCTGTGCTGGTGATGACATGAGGGCCATTCTTGCCACCGAGAATGCACAGGTGTGCCAAAGCCCAGGTGTGCCTCCTCCACAGCCACTGACCTGGGGTGGGCTCCCGAGCCATCTCCTTTGCTCCCAGAAGCGAGGTGAGAAGGCTCAAGGCTAATTTCCCCAGGGGTCCCCCAGACTTCTGAAGTACCGGTGACAAGCACCGGAGTGGGTCCCCCCAGGGACGTCGTACCAGACGCCAACCGGTTCCACTCTTGCTGAGATCACAGAGAGACCCTGTTCTGCAGCCCTGATCAGGGCTGGACCAGGAAAATTCCATTTGAGGACAAGGCTGTGACCTGCTGACGTGAACCGGGCTGCACATTCCGGAAGGCAGAGAGGCCAGGAGTCTGCTCACAAGATTGCTTCTGTTTGCTCTGGGAAAGGCAGGCTTTGACCTGAACCACTCTGCTCATCGATTGCCCCCTGCTGTCCCTGCTCAGGCTGCAGCACCTCCTCAATCCCTGGGTCTGAAATGTCGCAGGTTAACAATTAATTAGATATTAGTTACAAGCAGGAGGACACAGGGAGCCCGAGTCACTGTCCCTACCTGTACATGTCAAGGCTGAGCCAAGTGGTGGGTCAATAGACTCTTGGCAACTTGGAACAATAACCTGCCCAAGGGTTCTTGACCCAAACCTGACCACTCCCTGGGCATGAGGGGAACAAAATGTGACTGCTTAAAGCTATTCAAGAAACTATGGCCTGGCATCCTTCCCTTCTGCTTCCAGGGAAAGAAGAGGCTGAGACGGAGAACAATAGAAATGTTCACTGATGTGAAAAGCTATCAGGTTGTCTTGTTTAATAGCGAGAGAGTAACTGTGGTGAAGTTTCCCACACAGCTGCTTCCTGGACGGGGCATAGCACAGTAAACACCTCTGCAGACATTTTAGCCTGAGGACTCATCATTTAAATAGAATGCTGGGCAGAGCAGGTCCTGGCTCAAAATATAAGCTACACTATTCGCAACAGCCCAAAGGTGGGAGCAGTTCAAGTGCTCACCAACAGATGAGAGAATGAATGCCAAAATGTGGTACCTATATTCCATGGAATACTATTCAGCCTTGAAAAGGACAGAAGGCCTAACTCATGCTATCACATGGATGAACCTTGGAGACTTTGTGGTAAGTGAAAAAGTCAAAGAAGGACAAATACTGTATGATTTCACTTATATGATGTACATAGTCAAATCCATAGGGACAGAAAGTAGCATTGTGATTTCAAGGGGCTGGAGGGAGGAAAGAGGATGCGGAGTTTGTGTTTAGTGGGAACAGAGTTTCAGTTGGGGAAGATGAAGAAGTTGTGGAGATGGATGGTGAGGTGGATGTATAACAATATGAATGCACTTAATGCTACTGAACTGCACACTTAAAAATGATTAAAATGGGCCAGGTGTGGTGGCACACACCTGTAATCCCAGTACTTGGGAGACAGAGATAAGAGGATCATAAGTTCAAGGCCAGCCTTGGCAATTTAGCAAGATCCTGCTTCAAAATAAAATAGAATAGGGCTGGGAGTATAGCTCAGGGGTAGAAACCCCTAGGTTCAATCCCTAGTATAACACACACACACACACACACACACACACACACACACACACACACATGCTCACAATTAAAATGATAAATTTGGTGGTCACGCATGGTGGTGCATGCCTGTAATCCCAGAGACTTGGGAGGCTGAGGCAGGAGGATTGCAAGTTTGAGGCCAGCCTGGGCAACTTAGTGAAATGCTATCTCAAAATAAAAAGAGAATGCAGATGTAGGTCAGTGGCAGAGTGCCCCTGGGTTCAATCTCCAGTACTGAAAAAAAGGTAAATTTGATGTTGTATATATTTTATTACAATAGAAATAACTTTAAATGTAAACTCATAGTTTTTTTTTTTTTGTGTGTGTGTGTGGTACTGAGGATTGAACCTGGGGGCATTCTACCTCTGAGCTATACCCCTAGCCCTATTTTATTTTTATTTTGAAACAGAGTCTCTCTAGGTTGATAAGAGTCTCACTACTTGCTGAAGCTGTCCTTGAACCTGCAATCCTCCTGTCTCAGCCTCCCAGGTACTGGGATTATAAGCGTGTGCCATCACACCCAGTTTAAACTCATAGTTTAACTGCAATATTTTTGTAGCTGAATGTTTATGGAATTTCCCATTCAATTAGGGCAATTTAGCAAGGAGAACTCTTAGAAAGCCAGAAATTATTGTTCAAGACTTAGAATACGGAAGAAAATCCCAGCCCTCCAGCTGCAAACCGTCACCTAAAGAAGGTCACTGATCTGAAATATCAAGCCACATGGAGTACATCGCCACCTTTACCGTTGTATCAACTTTACCTTCTGATAAGCCAAGCGCAGAGAGCCTCGTGTGTCAGCTGGGGGCAGCGCCTGGAGATGCGAGTCTGCCTTTCCCCTGAGGTTCTGCTCGTTGCACTATTGTCTTGATTCTTCTCGTGTTTTGGAGCCGCCTTGTGCACCCTGAGCCCCTCTATGTGCCTGGTACTTCCCGTCTGCATACACCGGGGAGCAAGTACCTTCCATCCCCCTATGGATGGGGCCTGAAGTGTTTTGGTGCCTTGCCTGAGTTCCTACAGCTACTAAAGGAGCTGAGATTAAGATCTGCATCCCACCAGGGGAAAAACCTCAATTTGCCATTAATGGGAATGAATCATTGCCCTCGTCCCCTCCTGTCCCTGTTTCACAAGAATGTGTGCAGATCTGCATGTGGCTCCATCAGTGGGACCCTGAGGCAGCTGGACCCAGACCTAGGGGACAGGTGTCTCCATTTGCACTTGTTCCCCCAACTATTTCCATCTAAGACAGGCTGAAAAGCCACAAGGCCGATACCTCGGACCCATGTACTAGGTCCACAGAGACAGAGATGGGACCGTGCGCCGGGTCAGCCGGGCCCCACGAGGTGCAGGGCTGTGCTCAGCCCCGTGCCCACCACGTGCATCGCTGACAAATGGCCAGCCCAAGTGGCCAGAGAGATGGCTTCGAAGAGGCACCACCGTCCGCCCTGAAGATGAGTGAGCCAGCCACAGGGACAGTTTCCTACCTTTCAGGGTTTCCTGCAGGGTCTGTGCAAAGCTGGCCAGCCGGTGGCCGTCGCTGTGGTTCTTGCTGGGGTTCTCGCCGCAGGGGAGGCTCAGGGCTGCCAGGTGGAGGTTAACAAGGGTCAAGTCATGACTTCCCACCTGGGCAGCAGGAAACAAGGCAACAGGGAAAGGCTTAGATGCTCGTATTTTCCGTGTCAGTTACAACCAACTCATAAATCACTTTGTGTACACAGTTGACAACGGTCCACAAAGACAAAGCCATCCCACACCCCCAGGAGACGATGTGAGGGGATTCATCTCAGATTTTCCCAAAGCACAAGACCTGTGGGAACAAGGCCTGTTTGGTTTCACCAGTCTACCCCCAACAGCCTCTGACATCCCTCCAACATCCTACCCCGTGCTTTTCCCTAAAATATTGGACATATCTGGAAGTGTCAGGTTTCATTTTTTCCTTCTAAGCAACCACACAGAAGGAGATGCCTCTAGCAGCCAGCTGTTAACAAAGACTTGAGACTCTCATCTGCAGGGCAGGCTGAGGGTCTCCAGTGGGGTCCACTGTGGGGTCTGTCTCCTCCTCCACTCCACACACACCCCTACTCACTCCCCTTTGGGTTCTTGTCCCTGTGGAGCCCACTGTGTCCTGCTGCTCATTTAGCCTGATTTCACATGTGCAAACGCTAGAGCTTGCAGAAGCTGGACAGCACTGGGTGTGTGCTGGCCCGAATCCCCAGCGTACCATGGGAGTCTCGCTGACTGCCAGTGTGGCGCCCTGTCTGGGCCCCCGCCTCTCCTCCCCCACGCCCAGCGTCTGAGCCTTTTGCTGCTCATTAGCACTTCCGGTGGCACCAGATTCCACCAGTGGAATCAGAGGGACAGTGCTCCAATCAACCTGCTCAGCTGCCCTGGACTCTGGTGAGGCAGAGGTTCCCGCGAGGGCCAGGCGCATCAGGACGCAGAGCTGCCTCCGCCAGGTGCCTCAGCCCAGAGCCCCCCCCCCACACCTGAGTCCCCTCCAGACCCCAGCAGCCCCTCCAGGGGCCACTTCTCCCCAGTAATCAGGGAACTGGGCCTGAGGAACAGCTCCTCGGAGCATGTCTGCGGCCCCCCCGTCCAACTGTTCTCAAGCACTGGACCTCAGTACCAGTGCCAGGTGGGCTGAGGGGCTGTTCAAGGTGCTTCTGAAAAGCAGTCCTGGGCCCCATCCCGAAATTCTGTCTGTCTGGGCTAAGGTCTAGGAATCTCTGATTTAAAAAAAATCTCGCTGGGCAATTCTGATGTGTGTCAGGTTTAGGAGCTGGCCACCTGACCGTCCTTCTCCTCTTTTTTTTTTTTTTTTTTGAGATGGGGTCTCACTATGTTGCCCAGGTTAGCCTTTAACTTCTGGGCTCAAGAGCTCCTCCTGCCTCAGTCTCCTGAGTAACTGGGACCACAGGCATGCACCACCATGCCCAGCTTCTTCTCCTTCTCACCCAGCTGTCAGAGTTCTGTGGGCTGAAAGTCCCTCAAGATCCCCTTCAGTCGTGCCTTAGACCAGGTCACCTGCCAAGGAAGCCCCAGGCATGGGTTCTGGCCAACCCTGAGGCAATAAGATCAAGGCCAAATGACAAAGACGAGACTTCTCCCGCTGGGGTTTACAAGGAGAGGGGGTTTGCTTTCCCTGTAGAAGGAGCCGGACTGCACAGATGACGTGGGGCAGGTACCTTGAACCTGGCGAGGTAGGGGCTGGGGCCAGAGGGCTTCCCATGCCCATTGCTGGGCGAGCTCTCCTGCGACGCTGTGTCTCTCAGCTCCACACCAGCCGCCACATCCCACAGGAATCCCAAGTAGCCGGCTCCCTGCAGCAGAGAGAAGACACCGTCTTGGTGCCCGGGTGCTAGTTCTGCAAGGTGCAGACCAGCACAGGGGAAAGGGGCAGGAGAGGCCAGACAGACTGAGAGAAGCTCTGCTTCGGGGTCCCCAAGACCACACACACTGGGGTGATTCCTATAGCAAAAAAGCACTACACCAAAGCCACAGCGCACTCTCAAAATCATCTCACACACAGCTTTACGTACAGCCAGCATTGCCTCGGCTCATCCCTTTCCGGAGGGAGGGAGGGGAACCCAGACTAGATGTGGAGTAGTCTTTTGAATCATCATGTCCTGTGCCATGAGATAGCAACTTATCTCCCCATTTGCCAGAGGAGGACACCGCTGCCAAGAGAGGTTAAGTAACTTTCCTAAAAGCCCACAGCTGCAGATGGCAACGCTGAGAGTCAAGGCTCGAAGGGATGGGCTGGGCTGGCCAATTAGTTGATGCTCACTGCAAATGGTGCCTGGCACCCACTAAGTGCTCGATCGATATTATCAATATTTGCTGGATGAATGGACATCAGAGCCAATGGTCCTAATGGTTTGGAGTAGGTCAAGGGCCCTCTGCAGGGGGACAGGGCTGCACACAGAGGCCTGAAGTCTGGGTTGTAGGCCCTGGGGGCTGATGGGTGGGCAGACGGGCTTTGGGGTACTGGGCAGGGTCCTGGGGCTAACCCCCTGCTGACTCTGGCAGTCTCAGAGGCTGCTATGAATCCACCCGCACCTGCTGTTACCCCTGGGAAACTTGTGGACAGAAGGAAGATCTGTCTCCCCAGCACAGCCCGCCCCAGCCTCTGCAAGCTCTGCCGGTCACCGGAGCACATCTTCAGCACCTGCTGCCCTGCCCAGGAGCAATCAGTGCGTTATTCAGACAGGCCAAAGTGCTGTCACTCCCCCTATGAGAGGAAGTGACTTGGCACAACCGGCTTCCTGGGCAGCCACAGAGTCCCCAACTTCAGCTCAGGTCCACGTCACACACCTGCCGGACTTTGCAGAGGAGGGAAGGGACGGGGCAACTTCTGTATTGTGCAAGGATCTCTCTGCCTACCCTTTGGAGAGAGCACTAGTTTAAGAGTTTGAAGACCTAGGTCTCAGTCTCACTGTGTCAGGGAGCTGGGGGACCCTGGGTGAGCCACTGGACTTGTCTAAGCCTCAGCTTCCTCGGGCGTCAAGTAAGATCAGCATGATTGCCTGGTCGGCTTTGGGGATAAGGCCATCTGCACACTTACCATTCCCCAGGGCACTGCCTTCCTCATGCATGGCTCACCTCCTGCCTGCAAACCTTCAGGGGTCCCTGGTGTCCCTGCACGGGAGCCCCATGGGGAATCTGCACCCTCCTGCTCAACGCCCCCTCTCACACCTGCTCAGTGTGTCCACGGCAGCCCTGGGCCTTCCCCATCCCCACACTTCTGTGCACGCTGCTCCTTCTACCGCTGGCTTCTGACCCTGTCCTGAGTGCTGTCCCCGTTTCCTGGACCCAGATGGCCAATAGCAGCTGTGGATGAAGTACAAATATTCCCACCGGAGTCAGCTCACCGGACTCAGGTCTGGGCGCCACCTCGCATGGCAGAACAGTGGCTTTTGGGCAAATTTTGTTTCTTCCCAGGTCTCCATTTTCTCATCTGTAAATTGTCCCTCCAGCTATGGTGCAAGGGTTGGAGAACTAACCAGAAGGTGCCTGGACACAATTCTAGGCCTTGGAGACATGAGAGCGGCTGCTACCACTTTCCCATGCTTGTCTAGAGACTGAACATTCATGATCCACAGTTATATTTTGTTTGACTCACATAGTTTTAAAATATTTTTTTGGTTTATCTGTCCAGATTTAAAATTCAGGAAATTTCACATGAAAATTAATCTGGGAGACTTGGCTAAACTGGCCCACAATACTCCATGGTAACAACTGGCTAGACCTGAAGCTGCACCTGCAGCTTGAGGTGGGCAGGGCCCTCAGGCCCAGGCTGCTGAAGCCTCACCTGCAGCCCACCCGGCCCCGACCTGCGCTATGCTGAAGCATTCCATTGCATGCTACCTGTTTTACTTTTGGTACTAGGGATGGAACCCACAGGCATTCTACCTCCAAGCTACATCCCCAGCCTCTCACTAAGCTGCTGAGGTTAGCCTCAAGCCTGTGATCCTCCTGTCTCAGCCTTCCAAATACTGGGATTACAGTTGTGTGCCAGGACGCCCAGCTACGTGCTGTCTTTTAAAAGCCCGGACCCACCTTGTAAGCCAAGAAAAGGGCTATTGCTCCCATTGTGCAGAAGAAATCTTTTTAAAAATCTTAAACCCCGCTGCTATTAAACATTCCAAGGTGAAAAAGCTTGGCTTGAGTACAATGTGTAAGAGTAAAAATGGCTATATGCAGAGTTTTATGCGTATACATATGGGTGATACTGATGAAAAAATTCAAATCAAAATCTGCAGACCATTTTAAGAAGAAGGCTGAGAGGTTTAAGTGGCTGGAAATTGGTTCTCTGCACCTGCATGCTATTCTCCAACTGCCCTGACTCCCCCACGTGGAGTAGGGTGACCTGTCTTGCCCCTCCGACGGGCTGTGAGCTTCCTGAAGGAGGGGCTGCGATCCTTACTAGGGCCTGCAAGAGTAAACATGGACAGGGTTGGGTCTATTTTTCTCACTGATGTGTATCTGGCACAGGACACACAGCCTGGCATGGATTACCTAACCTTTCATGAATGATTTGTTGAATGAATGAAGTATGTTGAACAGACTCTACTAGCCTCATGGACCCTCACCACCTACATACATGTGAAATGCTATTTCAAAAGAAAATAGGTGGTGCTCTTTTGATTTCTACGTGGCCTGAGGGGAGAGCCCTGGGCTGGAGTCCCAGGGACTGCATGTGGTCCACCCAGCTGTATTTCAGCCTACCGTGCAGATGCAACTCACTGCCAGCAGTAGTCGCTGTTTCTACTCCAAACCCAGAGAAACAAGATTTATATGCATGTTTTTTAGTAGTAGCTAAAAATAATAAGGGCTTACTGTCAATAGCAATAAACAGAGGTTTATTGTCAATAATAATAAATAGCTAGGTACTTTTAATCCAGTATATATTTATAATTTATGATTTAAGAGCCCAAATTATAAATATCAATCATATAAGTATAGTTTCACATGTGTTTATAAGCATATCAAGTATACTAGAGACAAAAATATAACATTGGCATTTATAGGAGAATTATGTAATATGTTTTCCAACTCCTGAGAAATTGTCAGGAGTCTTTTTAAAAATCTAAAACCCCACTGATATTGAACATTCCAATGTGAATAAAACCAGGCTTGAATATAAAGTGTAAGAGTAAAAATGGCTAAGACAGGCATGGTGGCTCACTCCTGTAGTCCCAGTACTTAAGAGGCTAAGACAGGAGGGATTGCAGATTTAAGGCCAGTCTCAGCAACTTATAGAGGCCCTTAGCAACTTAGCAAGACCCTGCTTCAAAATAAATTTTTCCAAAAGGCTGTGGTTGAGCCGGGCGTGGTGGCACACGTTTGTAATCCCAGTACTTGAGGCTGAGAGAGGAGAATCACAGGTTCGCAGCCAGCCTCAGCAACTTAGTGAGGCCCTCT
The DNA here is from genome assembly GCA_004027185.1 of Glis glis. Taxonomy (NCBI): domain Eukaryota; kingdom Metazoa; phylum Chordata; class Mammalia; order Rodentia; family Gliridae; genus Glis; species Glis glis. The sequence goes on along the minus strand of PVJS01000601.1, from coordinate 40,425 downwards.
GCAACTTGGTGAGACCCTGTTTCAAAATAAAGAATAAAAAATAGCTCGGAGGTAAAATGCCCCTGGATTTAATCCCCAGTACTGCAAAAAAAAAAAAAAAAAAAAAAACCAAAGGCTGGGGGTGAGTTGAGTTTGTGGTGGTGTACACTTGAAATCCTAGTATTTGGGAGGCTGAGACAGGATTGCAGGTTCAAAGCCAGCCTCAGTAACTTAGTGAGACCCTGTTTCCAAATAAAATAAAATAGGGCTAGGAGCATAGCTTGGATGTAGAATGCCACTGGGTTCAATCCCAGTAATATATACACACACACACACACACATACACACACACACACACACACACAAACACACACACATGGGCTGGGAGTGTAGCTCAGAGTATAGAATGCCCCTGGGTTCAATCCCCAGTATCAAATACATACATACATACATACATACAGCTGGAGGTGTAGCTTGGTGATGGAATACCCCCATCCCCAGCACCACATATACATATACAAACAAAGAGTAAAAATGGCTATATACAGAGTCTTACCCATATCCATAGGGGTGATAATGATGAAAAAAAATATGGAATCAGAATCTGTAGAAAGTTCCAATAGAGCATTTCTATGTGTATAATTCCCACCACTGAAAGTAGACACTTGAAGTATGAACTAAGGTGAATCTTAAGTGTTCAGTCAATGAAAAATGGGCTCTCCACAGGCTTGGCAGGGGACAGAGCTGTGGCAAGGGATTAGAAAGACAAAAGCCAGAAATACCCATTTGCAGCCTTGGCCCTGGACAGGATTTCTCCTCCCAAGACCCTAAGCTCCCATTTCCGTCTGGGCAGAAGTCCATTCCTGATCTAAACACGAAATGATAACCAGGGCATTAGACATAAATGACAAAGACTGAAAAATTAGACAGAAATACAAAACTGCATCAAGGATATTGGCAAAGGAAATTTGAAGATGTCCTTGATTGGAGAGAAAGGTGCGTTTAAATAACAGAAAACAAAGGCAGTCAAGGGTACCTTCTGGAGCTGGCCAGAGGGCTTCTCGGCCACAACAGACTTCCAGCAGCCCCGGGGCCCCTTCCACTTGCGGATGTTGGGCAGGATCGGCTGGTTTAACTCTGCACAGAGCTGCAAAGACAGAGTGTAAGTCAGTGCCTCTGTGTCCTTACAGAGGAGCCCCAGAATCAGGACACCATCTGGTGTGACTCTGGTCATCACACATCAGAGACCTGCTGAACTTCAACCCTGTGTCCTCAAAGACCAGGGTGCGCAATGTTAGATGTCAACTGAAAAAGAAATAACAAGTTAACAAACCCAAAACCAGGGTTTGCGAAGACCCAGACTACTAAGTAAGTAGGACAAATTAAAGAGAAAACTGTCCATCTGTAAAACAACAAATGATTACCCAGGAACTCTTGGCTCCCAGAAATCGAGTCTCCCTGTAGCATCCTTCTTGTGTAAACAGTTGAGAGAGAGTGGTCAGAACCCTTTCTATCCCTGTAAACCCAGTGGATTCGAGGTCCCAGGAGGGTCTGGATCAGTGTCAAATCCAAAGTGGAAAAATGAGGTGATGTCTTTTCTCCTCAGGGCTTAGCTTAGAGGGGGCAAGAAATGACTCCCGGCTAATCCCAAGAGATGGGAGAGGCCGGGGTCTAACGGTCTGTTCTTGGTGCCCGTGTTGCCCCCTCTGTAAGAGGGAAGATGAAGATGAGGAGCAAGCAGGATTCTGTCAGTCACTTCTAGAGTGACAAGCCTGTGGAGAGAATGGAACCAAGTCCGGGGAGGCGGAGTGCTGAGAGATCTACTTTGATAGAGTTGCTTTTACAGTGAGTCCTTTAAGCATCTTCCTTTCCCCAGTGGCGGATTCCATCAGGGCAGAGCCCATACCTGGCCTCCTTCAGAAATCCTCACCTGGCACAGAGCACCCGTGCCAATCAGCTTTTCATCACTGTGACCAAAATACCTGGCACGAACAACTTAGAGGAGGAAAGGTTTATTTTGGCTCATGATTTCAGAGGTTCGGTCCATAGTTGGCCTGCTCCATTGCTCTGGGCCTGAGGTGAGGCAGAACATCATGGTGGAAGGGCGTGGTGCAGGAAAGCTGCTCAGTTCATGGCAGCTGGGAAGCAGAGACAGAGAGGAAGGGTCAACGAGAAGGTAACCCTCCCAGGGCTTGTCCCCAGTGACCTACTTCCTCCAACTAGGTTCCACCTCCCAATAGTCCATTCAGCCATTAATGGATTAATCCACTAATGAGGGCAGAGCCTTTGTGATCTAACCATTGCCCTGCAGCCCCACCCCTGAGCCTTGCTGCCTGGGGACCATGCTTTTGACACTGCTTTGGCGGGCATTACGGATCCAAACTGTAACAATGCCCATTCTCTGGTGAATCCAGAACTCAACAGAAGACTGGTATTCATACCTGTACATGACACAAAAGGGGGGATTCCTCAGTGGGGCTATCATCTCAGAATGTGCCCCGACTGCTGAGTGTCTGGGAGTGTCTCCTCTGGAATTTGGTCATTGGTGACTTTTATTGGTTTCACTCTCAGCACTGCCTGGTGTAGAGTGGCCGTGGACAGTTATTCCTGACTTGATGTGGGGTTGCACCCCGGGTGAGTCCCTCTGGCCCGGTGCTCCTGGCTGAAAGCCATCTTCAGTTGGGAAATCGAACACTGGAATATGCCGCCCAAATCTATGGACTACAACTTTAGGAACCCAGCGAGGAAATGTACTTCACAAAGGGTCCAATTTCCTGCCAGCAAATCATTTGCTTGCTGAGTGTTCAGGAGAGCTGACTCCAAGAATCATTAAGTCTGAGAGAACAGCGCTCAGTTGCCACCTAGTGCATCAGAGTTCTCCACACAGGGGGTCCAGAGCCCAGCTGCTCATCAGAATCTCTGAGGAGGAACCTTGGGAAGCTGTAGTTTTAAAAAGCCCCACCATTGGGCCGCAGTGGTGCACACCTGCAATCCCAGCACTTGGAAGGCTGAGATAGGAGGATCCCAGGTTCATGGTCAGCAAGTGGTAACTTAGTGACACCCTATTTAAAAAAAATTTGTTTTTGAACAAGAGCTTGGGGTGCAGCTCAGTGATAGAGTGCCCCTGGGTTCAATCCCCAGTACCACAACAGCAACAGTAAAAAATTAAAAAGCCTTACAATCAAGAGGAGGAAAGAGAGGAGGAAAGAAGGGGAGGTACTGGGGAGTGAAACTGATTAAATTATGGTATATGCATGTATGAATATGTCACAATGAAAACCACTGTTCTGTATAATTATTATGCACCACTAAAACAATTTAAAAAAGCCCCACGAGGTGATCAGCCAACCAGGTAGCTTAGAGGGCTCCAGCCTCCGGGTCACTGTTGTGCAGGAACACACTAGATGTCTGCAGGCAGCTGTGCCATTAGCATGGTTTAGAGAAATCTAGTCTCTCCTAACTCTCAGGAGGACCTTAAAATACCTGAGGACTGGTAAGTCTCTGATCATACTCCAAACTCGCCCCAGCTTAGATACCCCCCTTCCTGGCAATACCACTTTGATGGGAGAGAGGTGGCCCAAGCCAGTTCTCCACACTCGCTGCTCTCAACGATGGTCTTTGGGAGTAAGGTTGGGGGGGGCTAGTCAATATTGAAAAACTGAACTTGTTAAAAATGTAAATTCCCAGGCCCCAGCCCAGACCCGCTTAGGTAAAGACTGGGTTGGGACTCAGCAATCCGCATTTAAGTCTCTAGATAATTCACACGTTAAAGTTGACTTAACGTATGAAGGAATGTTTTGCTCACTGGCAAACTCTGGGAATTCCTATGGGTCATCTTAATTTTGTACATCTGAAGCCTTGCTCTTAATATCCTCTCTCAGTTAACATCACAGATCATTTCTTGCTCTGTCCTCTTTTTCAGTATTTCTTGTGTTTTGGGGAACAATAAAAAAATTTTTTTGGCACTGGGGATTGAACTCAGGGGCATTTTACTGCCGAGCTACACTCCCAGCCCTTTTTAAATATTTTATTTTGAAACAGGGTCTTGCTAGGTTGCTGAAGGGCTCACTACATTGCTGAGGCTGGCCTTGAACCTGCACTTCTCCTGTCTCAGCCTCCCAAGTACCAGGATTATAGGCATGTGCTACTATGCCTGGCTACAATGAATAATTTCAGAGACCAGGGAGGTAAGCACGGATGGCTGAAAGCTTTCTATGCCCCAATTTTCCTGATCAGAGTTAAGTAGTAGGTAGGTATTTTCTTCTATTTATAGGACTGGAAAAAGAACTGCAGTTTGTTAACTGAGGTGACTGTTTGCACTACCACTTCACAGCAAACCTAAGGAGGGGATCACCCTCCTTAGGAGCACCCTCCTATATATATACTTACTATTCAAAGTGTAGTCTGTGGACCAGCAGCGTGGACCTCACCAGAGAGCCTGCTAGAAATGCAAACTCTCAGGTCACCCCAGACCTGCTGCATCAGAGTCTGCATTTTCGCAGGCCCCCCAGGGTGATGATCTTGTGAAGCTTTGGAAGTCTGTTCCAGAGCCTTCTTGGTTGCAGACACTAAGGCAGATGCTGCTGTGCACACCATCTCTACCCGCCGGGCACGGCACACAGTTACCAGCTCTTCATGAGCAAAGGGCTGCACAAAAAGGTTAAGTCCATGTGTGGGCTTAAATTCAAGATGGCACAGCTAATAAGTGTAAGCGGAGGTTCGAAAATAGAACTATCTCCGGTTAGTTCACCTCCTGCCCCAACAGGGAACAGGTGGAGCAGGGCAGTTCCCAAGGGGGTGGGGCCAGCCCCCCAACTGAATCCTTGGATCACTTCTTCCCAAAATCTCAAAGGAAAACAACAGCCTCCCTGGAGAGCCCTCAACCTGAAATCTGTGTTGTTTTATTTAGATCAATTGGTTCTCAAATTTTCTGCATTATTTGTCCACATAACGAGAAGGAAGAAATAGTATCTCATGAATACAAGTGGCTCACCAGGGCAGGGAGGTGAAAATGGCAGGCTGCCAGTGGGGAAGTGTGTGTTGTTTGAAACAGTCTCCCAGGTAGTTCTGATCTGCATAGTCCAAAAACTGCCGCCACACCCTCGCCCGGGTTTCTCAAACCCCAGGGGCTAAGTCACCACCTTTTTCAAATGTGGATTAGTGGACCCTATTCCTGATGGACCGAATCAATTTCTGAGGTTAGAGCCAAGATGTATACCTGTACCAAGTTCCCCAAGCAATTCTAAACAAGTTTGAGGGGTTCAGACAAGCTAGGCGATTGTTGATTTGGAACCCAGCCTTCCTACTTTTAATACCTGTGGTCTTATAAGACAGCTTTTAATTACTCCAAATGAACAAATAACATTTTAGCATTCTCACTTTGAAAGTGTTTGACTCATGGCTCTCTGCAGATAATTCCATGAGATAATGTATGAAGGGAGCCTGCTGGAGGTAGGCATGCAATAGGTATTTGGTGAATGAACAAATCATTGGGGCTTTCTCCTGGACATCCCACCTCTGCTTCTCTCTCCCAGAATAAGTCATAAGAACTATCGTAGATTCAACTTGTTTCTCTAGTATCAGACTAAATGGGTGTGTATGTGTAATTCTTTGGCACTGACCCCACAACCTGAAGGTTGACCAGTGCTAAGTAATATGTGGATGTGAAATGACCCCCCAAAGCCCATGTGTTAAAATCTTGGTCCCCAACTGTTGGCACTATTAGGAAGTGGTGGAATCTGTAAGATGTGGGGTCTAGTGGGAGGAAGGTAGGTCTTTGGGGGTGTGCCCTTGAAGGAGATCCTGGGACCCTGGCAACTTCCTTCTTCCTTTGCTTCCCAGCCCCCATGAGGTGAGCAGCTGCTTCTACCATGGGCTGCCAGCCATGATGTTCTGTGTTGTCACATGCCCAAAGGCAACAGGATAAGAGACTACGGACTGAAACTGTGAGCCAAAACAAACCTTTCCTCTTTAAAAGTTGATTATCTTGGGTATTTTGTCATAGTAATGGAAAGTTGGCTAACACATCAGTTACCAAGAAGTGATGAAGATCATTTGATCATCAGCTACTCCTGGGCTTGACAACAAGGGTCCTCAAAGTCAGACATCTTAATGACAACCTACAAGAGGTACGTGATGCTGGCATTTAGAAATGCCCATTCCTAACAGACAAGACTACTTTGGCCACCACCTCAGGACTTGCTGCATCTTGGGTCTGCCTTGGATCAGCTGACTGCTTATCTCTGCACTGACAAAACGGCTCTAAAGCTTGAAACCAATTTCTTTTTGCTCGTGGAACTTTGGACTTTTTTCTTTACTTTGATCCCTCCCAATTTCTGAAAAAAAAATTCCTCCATTCATCTGGCCCTGACTGGGAAATAAAAATAAGAAGGGGTGTTCCAGCTTCACTTGGTGGCTTGTCCACCCACCACCAAGCTCAGGTGTCCTTTAAACTTCCCTTTCTAGTCAGGTTAAAACAAAACCCGGCTCTGTGAACAATCTATAAAGACGCATTGCTACTAGTGATTACACAGTTAATTGGAGACAAAATATCAGCAATACTGGTAAGTTCTTTTTGGGGGGTATTAAGGTTTGAACCCAAGGCATCGAACCTCTGAGATACACCCCCAGCCATTTTAGTTTTTTTATTTTTAAAACAGAGTCTCACTATGTTGCTGAGGGCTTCTCTAAGTTGCTGAGGCTGGTCTTGAACTTGCAATCTTCCTGTCTCAGCTTCCCAAGTACTAGGATTACAGGAGTACACCACCACACCCAGCATTGGTAGGCTTTTGTAGCAAACACTGAAAAGCCACTTTGTCCTGCTTCCTGAATGGGTGGGGAGGGTGTATTTCCACTTTGAACCTTTGGACTCAAATTTCCAGATGAAGTTGCTTCCCTGGGCTGTAGTTTTGCTCGCTTTCCTGATTCTGGACGTGACTTCCCTTTCACAATGAGTTTCCCACATGGTGACACCAACTTCCTCTGTGTTACGAGGGTTGGCTTCCTAAAACACAGTCTATTTTGGTGGTTGAAGAAGCCCAGGTGAGTTTCCTAAAGATATATTGCCATCACAAAGGGAAGAAGCCCTTCTTAGGCCATGCAAAGTCAAGACACTGAACTTTCACTTGAATTAAGACAGGACAACAGGGCAAAAGGCAGAGAGAAGTTTGTAGAAGTGTTCATGGTACGCCAGGGCTTATCCTTGGCAGGATCTCCAGGCACGGGAATGTTGCAGGCAATATTACAAACCAGGGCACCCCACATGGAGGACAAAACCAAGGAATAGTAAAGATCATTAAAAAATGTCAGTGTACTACAAGAGCAAACCCAGAAATGCAAAAGCTTAATGATGTCTAAGTGTAAATGTCTAAGTAACCATGTGTGGCCTTCTAAATATAGCAAATAAGCCTATTAAAAAGTTTTTTCTAGGATATTTAAAATACCAAGATGTTGATATTTTGAAAGGCCATATCGCCTACAGGGAAGAAATATACTTACTCTGCTCAGCTCTACTGGGAGCTAAGTGCCTCCGTGGTAATTAGCAGCCTTCAAGGCCCTGGCACATCTCTCCGCAGAGATGGGGGCTAGCGCACAGAATGCAGCGTGGACAAGAGGCAGAAGCCTAGAGCATTCAACCTCCTTCCTCGCTCAATCTTTTCTTTTCTGGGTGTTGGGAATGGAACCCAGGGTCTTGTGCATGCTAAGCACACATTCTACTGTGAGTAACACTCACCCCCCTTTCTCTCCCATATAGACCGAGGGACTGCTCATTGGCTTAAGTGCTTTAAAGAGAAGAGGTTTGTTCCCACAGAGCCAGAATGAGGTGCAGCCACGAAATGCGCAAATGCAATCACAGGTGTGCACCCCAGAGGAGGCATATCGAAGGTTGGGGTCCCATGCCACTTTGAAGCTACCACACAATACTGCTGTCTTTAGGAATGGTGTCCAGAGACCCAGGAGCCTGTGGAGGGAGAATAGGAGGCCATTCCCCTGCTACTCAGAGGCCCAGCAAGAACCTCGCTCTTTCCAATACTGAAAGAAAAAACCAGGTTTGTTTCCTTGTAGCTTGGGAAGTTCCTCAGAGCGCCACTATTATGGATTAGAAGGAGAAGAGCAGAGAGGATTTCTGGTCCCCATCTGTAAAGTGAAGGGATGGGAGGAGATGACCTTGCCCAAGGACCCATACAGTTCTAAAATTATATGATTCTAGAACTTTGGGAAGAAATGGTGGAGAAAAGAGGGAAAGGCAGGAAGGAATGTAAAACAGGGAGAGGAAATATAATATTCTCATGAACACTGAAACTCCTTTCTCCCTCCTTCTCCTTGGTTATTGCTGTGCAAACTCCATGAAGAATCTGATGGCATTTACAAGATATTGAGTCAACTTCCCTAAGACTCAGCTCCCCCCAAAACAAGCACTGTTCAAACAATGGCACCAACTTTTCTCAGTGTCCCCTCAGCCCCACTTCAAGGCCCCCTGCTAAACTGCCTGGAATAAGAGCTTACTTTGAATAGGTAGTAATCCAAACTGGGTGTGGTGGCACACAACTGTGATCCAAGTTCTTGGAAAGCTGAGACAGGAGGATCGCGGGTTCAAGGGAAGCCTCAGCAACTTACTAGGTACTAGGATAAGTTTGGGTAAATACAATAATAGTAAGAAGACCCAGGTAGTCAATAATCTACAGTCAGGTTAGTTTCTGAATCCTGTAACAAATATCCAGGGGGAGAGGGTTGGGGAGGGACAGGGAACCAGCATTTACTAAGTGTCATGCAAGGGCACTTTTCATATGTTCTCACTCAGCCCCCACAGCGACAACCCCTCAGGTAGACAATAATGCTCCCATTCGGCTCCTGAGGAAACTGGGACTTGGAAGGGTAACTGCTGCCAGCAAGTGGGTCAGACACGATGAAAACCTGGGTTTGGCCAACTCTACTGCTCAAATGCGCTCAGAAAACACAAATTAAACAAAACTGGCCCAGACAATGGTCGTGTGTGTGTGTGTGTGTGTGTGTGTGTGTGTGTGTGTACTGTACCACAACACGTCCAACTTTGGGGTTCTCTGGAGCTAAAGCCTGCATGGCCACCCCCTGCTGAGGTCAGTTTTGTCACTAACCCCAAGGTCACACACTCCCCATGATGGCTCTCAGAAGGAGGTCAACAGAACTACAGACCGCTTCCTGGTAAGGCCAAGGACTAGTCTGCCATGCCTGTTCCAGCCATGTGACCCAGGGTCAGAGTACCGCAAGGGGCCTCCGCTCCAAAGGCTCAGGCCCCCTCTTTCTTTGACTGGGGAGGCCATGGGCTTCTGGCCCCTTCATCACCAGGTGCCACTTCCAGATGGCTCCTTAGCATGCTCTTTCCATGGGGACCAGAAAGGATTCCTGGATGACTGTTCATCCTTGTTTAAACATTCTTATCATGCAGAGGAAGATAAACAGCAAATGAGGAGACATTTCCTTGTCCTCACAGCCAGCTCATTACCAGCTGCTTTCCAGAACCAAGGGAAGGGGCACCCACAGGCCCTCCTGTGGCCAGCTGCTGCTACTGCTGGCTCTGTTGCCCTCTCTGATGTCCCCAGAGACTTAATCGCTTGGTTCTGGAGCAAGATGGGTACAATAAGCCAAGGGAGGACCTCCAACAAAACCTTTCAAGGGCAATTAAGACTATAAAAATACACACACATACATGCATGCATGTCCTTTGGTAAGGGCAATTCTAAAATCAAGAGGGAGTTGGAGATTTTGTGGAGATTGAAGAAAGGTTAGGAACACAGGCTGCAGAAACATTCCTTAGGGTTTCTGCAGTTCCTCATCACCATCATCAGCATCATCTTCATTATGTATTTCTGCCCTTCAGGAATGTTTTCAAAGGGTCGTTTTATCCCAAGGTCTTTGGATACTAAGACTTAATCTTAGATGGGAGTGAAGACTTTGATAGTAATTTTTTTTCCTTTTCTTTAAATTGAGGCTTATGTCCTGCTTTGAACAAACAAGGTCAGAATAATTTATAAAGTAGAGAAATAGAAAGAATTAAGTATAATACCATTCTGCAAAGAGCACTACTGCGGACGTTTCCAGTAGAATCCCTTCCTGGCCCTTCCCTGTGCATTTTATCAATGTACTTTATTTATCCAGCTTTATTTATAATAAAATGGTTCTTTGGAAAATCTCTCCTGACATCAGCCTGTATGTGCTAGGACCCCCAGGTGTGAAGCTCCAAGCCAGCTGAGTAGTTTGGTCACTGAACGCAGAGGAATGTCCACCATCAGTGCTGGGCCTTGAAACAAATCCAGGCACGAATGTAGACTCAAGCAGTGCACACCACTCCCATCACCCAGGCTTCTGTTCTGGGAAGAGTTGTCCACATCCTGAGAGCTTAAGTGGGGTCCTGTTTATTATTTAATAATGAGGTTAAGAGCACAGGGTAGAGAATGCTGTCTGGATTCAAACTTTGTATCTGCTGCTTACTAATAGCTTCCCCCGCTCCCCCCGGGGCTGGGTATCAAACCCAGGACCAAACCCAAGCACTCTACCTCTGTGTTGTATCCCCAGCCCAATACTAAGAGTTTTGACTTTGGGCAAATGTGCCATGCCTGAGTTTCCTCATTTGGAATTAGGAAAAGAAGCGGGGCCTTTGGGAGGTAATTAGGCTATGAGAGTACAGCCCTCATGAATGGGATTAGTGCCCAAAGGCCCCGCCTCCAGACACCATCACCATGGGCTTCAATGTCTCAAAGTTTGGGGGGACCACAAACATTTGGTCCATAGCAGTTTTGGAACTATGATTAGGAAATAGACATGGTTCTGTGCCCTACCTGAGCTTCCTTCCAGTCTGGGAATGAAGGCCATGGAGGTGGACATGGAGGCACACAGCTATGGACTAATCATCCACATGTAAAACTGCAGCTGGGACCTGTGCTACAAAGAAGTCATTCAAGGAGCTTGTGGGTCCACCGAGGTGGAGGGGCAGGTTGCCTTAGTTGAGGAAAGCTTCTCCAAACAGGTGATGTTCTTGGCAGAACTCAAGGGTTAGAGGAGCTAATTAGGCCAAGAGGAGGGGAGAACATTCCAGGAACGGGGACAGCATATGCAAAGGACTTGTGGTGAACAAATAACGAGAGTTGGTAGGACAGAGAAGCCAACTTGGCTACAATACAGATAGTGAGGGGGAAGAATGGTAAGATAAGCTTACAGAGGCCTGGCCATGCAGATCTCTGTGCCCTGAGAGGAGGCTGTTCCTCATACAAGAGCAATCCTTGAACCAATGCCAGGTATGAGCAGGAGACCTGTATTTCTGCAAAGGTCATGGGATTGCAATGTGGACTGCAGGCTGGAGAACATCCAGAGTGGTCGTAGACATACGAGTATGAGATGAAGGTAGCTGGACCAGGAGGAGAGCAGGGGGCAGAGTTCAAAGATAATCAATTAGGAAATAAAGGTAACTTGGCCCAAAAGAAGTGACAAAGGTCTTCAAGTTTTGTAAATAATTTGATAGCAGCACAATTTCCAATGACCAAAAGATGGAAACAACCCAAATGTCCGTTGGCAGAAGAATGGATAAACTGTGGCATATCCACGTAGCGGAACACTATTCAGCCATAAAAATAATCAAGTACTGAAACATGCTACAACATGGATGAATCTTAAAAACTATATGTTAAGTGAAAAAAGCTAGACATAAAAGGTTTATATTACATGATCCCATTTGTGCAAAAGATCCAGAACAGCTACATCCATAAAGAGTGAATACAGGTTGGTAGTTGCCACAAGCTAGGGGAGAGAGTGGGGAGTAACTACTTAGTAAGCATGGGGTTTGCTTTTTGGGTAATGAAAATGCCTTAGAACTAGTCAGAGGTGACGATTGACATCATGACTACTAAATGCTACTGAACTGTTCACTTTAAAATGATTAGTTTTATGTTTGTGAATTGTACTCAGTAGGTAAAAAAAAAAGTGACTTGGGTGATGTGTTAGATGCTGAAGGTGAAGCAGAGGAACCACATTTTCATTCAACAAACACTGAGGAAGGCCAGGTGTGGTGGCGCATGCTTGTAATCCCAGCACTTTGGGAGGCGGAGACCGGAGGATCCGGGTTCGCGGCCAGCCTCAGCTCGCTCTCTCTCTCTCTCTCTCTCTCTCTCCAGTACTGGGGATTGAATTCCCTTTGAGCTATACCTGTACCCCTTTTTATAATTCTTTACTGTGAAACAAGTTCTCAGTAAGTTACCAACGCTGACCTCGAACCTGTGATCCTGCTGCCTCAGCCTCCAAAGTAGCTGGGATTACAGGTATGCGCCACTACGCCTAGCTAACAAGCCTTCTCTCCACACAACTAGGACAAAAGCACACAGCCCAGTGATTCTTGGAATACAGGTTCTTTGAAGCTCAAGAAAGACAGTTTTAGGACAAATAAAATAAGTACTTCTTTCCCAATTAGGCACAAAACTTGTGAGTAATGATTGAAACTATTCTAAGTAGAAGTAGGTCTGAAAATAGCAAGGAGTTTTGGAGGATTTGGTGGCTATATTAGGAGCATGTAGGAAAGTTGCAGGCAGAGCAAAGTATACCTCATGTCAGAGCAAAAATACTGGGGCGGCCATGCCATGGTGTGCACCGAACAAGCCACTCCACACCGCCTGAGAAACATCCTGATAATGAAGGTTGAGGATACAGAGAAAATGTATCCCTGGGGTTAGGTACTTCCCATTGAAATGCTGAACCACAAATCCAGCAGGCATTGTCAACCATGTATATTATAACACGTAACTTGTGAGCAAAGAGGCCCTTGCCCCAAGCCTGTATGATGATGATAACGCATTTTCCAAGATGAACCGTGTTGACCTAGCCAAGCATTCCTCTTCCCTTCTAGATTCTTCATCCCTCTTTGACACTGTCAGGTGAAGAGGCTCAAAGAATGGATACTATTATGGTCCAGATGTAGAACGTCCTCCAAAGTCTCATGTGTTCAGAGGCAGGACTTTTGTAAAGTGATTGGATCGTCTTTGGATCTGATGTCATGGGTGGATTAATCCACTGATCGCTGAATTAACTACTGGGGTAGGTCCTAGTTGGAAGAAGCAGGTCACTGGGGGTATGCCCTGAAGGTTTTATCTTCTCCTGGACCCATCCTCCTCTCTCTCTCTCCCCTCCCCGGTTGCCATAAGCTGAGTAGCTTTCCTCTGCCACCCTTCTGCCATGAGGTTTCTGCCTTGGAGACAGCAAACCATGGACTGAAACTTCTGAAATCATGAGCCAAAATAAATCTTCCCTCCTTTAACTTGTTTTTGTCAGATATTCTGGTCACAGTCTCAAAAAGCTGACTAACACAGGTAAGATGGATAGAGGGGAAAGATTGTCCCTACACACTAAAACAAACCACCCTACAACACAACTAAATAATAAAAGCATTTGTAAGCCAGGTGTGGTGGCACACACCCGTAATCCCGGTACTTGGGAGACTGAGACAGGAAGATCGCAGGTTCAAGACCAGCCTCAATTTACTGAGACCCTCAGCAATTTAGCAAGACCTTGTTTCAAAATAAAAAAATAAAAAGGGCTGGGGGTGTAGTTCAGAGGCAGAATGCCCCTGGGTTCAAACCCCAGTACCCCAAAAAAAAAACCAAAAACAAAGCAGTTCTACCTCCAAAGGTTGGAAAGTCAGATATGACAACTGAAAGGGTAGGGACAGAGGAAAGGAAGATGGGAATAGAGAGAAAAGCAACAAAAAGGGAAGGGAGAGAGAGAGGAAGAGACACTAATGATTACTTAGGTACTTCAATCCAAAGAAAATTACTTAGCAGAGCAAAGCCAACAGTTTACATTAGCTCCCCACCCTTCTCTTATGTGAACACCCACGTATCTTTGAAACCCCAGGGACACATTTTCTCAGCCTGTACATGCTGAAGATTAGTTCACTCTTCCACTTGGTCTAGATTGCAGAGCTCCTGGGACTACCCACACGTGTTTCTGTGAAGAACTCCGAGTTATTTAGGAACTGTCACATTAAACAGAGTTAGTACTTATGAACCCTCAGGGAAATTGCTCCGGTTGCCATTTTTCTTCTAAAATGTCATCCTTCAGCTTGTCTAAATGGTGTTTATGCGGCCTGCTTTCCCCAGCAATAATCATAAAAATAAAGACTTCAGAGCTGTGGGTGAAAGTATTACTGATTCATGACTTATTTATTTGTATTTGCATTATGCTAAACCCTTCTCTTGAAAGCCTGCATGGTTCCCACTTTATTTCAAGCAAACCCCATAGGTTTGATTGTTCTTTTCTGAGTGGGCAGCAAGGGATGGGGAGAGCTGCAATTTTTCACTCCCAGACACTTCGTGGCAGCAAGAAGTAGCAGGGGCAGTTCATGAAATAGTGTTCTCATTTTGAAGGATGCCTTGAGACTCATTGGTTCTCAATTTTCTGGGCTAATGGGGAAAATGGAAAGCCAGATTCCCACACCATCTTTCAGTCAAGCTCCCTTCCCATTGATGTTTTGGCCAGAGGCACTTAAAAGAGAGCCACACTGCCTGAAGTTAGTTTCATAGGTGTCTCAGTCAGCATGCTCACTGCTGTGATCCAAAACACCTGACCACCACAACTTAGAGGAAGGAAGATTTATTTGCTCACAGTTCTGAAGATTTCAGAAGTTTCAGTCCATGTTGGGCCAGGTTACACCAGCAGAGCTCAGGGCACAGCAGCGGGAACAGAGAGAAAAAGAGAGCACCAGGGCTCTGCTCTCACACCACAGAGGAGGTTCAAGGACACATGCACAGCCCCTAAGGCCAAACCCCCAGGGGTCCACCTCCTCCAGCCACACCCCACCTGCCTAGGTTACCACCCAATAAACCACTACAATGGATTCACCCACTGATGAGATTACAGTCCTCATCATTTAATCATAGCACCCCTAAACATCAATACATGAGGTCTTTCAGGGGACATTGCATAATACCTAGATGAGATAACAATAGTTTTTTCTGAGTCTTCTAACATATGGGGAGTGGGTGGGCTGAAAACGAATGGGAGAGAAAGGAAAAGAGAAGGGTCAGAAAAATCCTGTGAACACTGGGCATGGTGACAGAGCCCTGTGGCGCAGGAGAGACACAGCAGCTCCCGCTCACTAGAGCGATCAGTGTGGGCCAGCGTCGCAGGTTCTCCACACATGGTGTGGTGTGACCCACTCTGTGGCTCTGCAAGGGAGGCACTGCCACGATGGAGTGAGACCTGGAGGAGTCGAGTAACGTTTTTTTCTGGGTCTTCTAACAGATGGGGAGGTGGCTGGACTCAGATCTGTGTCTACCTGACCCCATTACGCCCCCTGGCTTCCCTCTAAGGCAACGACAGTTGGTGCTCTGCTTCCATGGGTTCCTCATCCATGTTCATGAATTCAGCCAGGCATAGGTGAAAACTATGCAGAAAAAAATGGTCTGTACTGAACACACACAGACTTTTTTTTTTCTTGTCATCATTCCCCAAACAAAACAGAACAATAGCTAATTACATAGCACTTACACTGTAGTAGGTATATGTAACCTAGAAATGACTTAAAATATACAGGAGGATGGAAATAGGTTATATACAAATACTATGTCATTTTGTTTTATTTATTTATTTATTTATTTATTTATTTATTTATTTATTGTGTGTGTGTGTGTGTGCGTGTGTGTGCGTGCAGAATGGGTTTCCCTGTGTGTGTGGTACTAGAGACTGAACACAGGGGTATTCTACCACTGAGCTACACCCCCAGCCCTTTTTATTTTTTATTTGGAAACAGGGTCTCACTAAGTTGCTAAGGGTCTCATTAAGTTGCCCAGACTGGTCTTGAACCTGTGATCCTTCTGTCTTAGCCTCTCAAGTACTGGGATTACAGTTGTATGCAGCTATGCTGGGCTACTGTGTCATTTTATATAAGAATTTAGGCATCTGAAGATTTTGGTGTCTTGGTAGGGGTGTGGGAGGAGGGGTGTTCCTGGAACCAATCTCCTGAAGATATGGAGGGAAGGCTGTATAAGGGAGGAATAACACGATTTAACTTGTGCTTTAGAAAGGTTACAATATAAATGAGCGATTGAAACAAAATGAAATCGGAGGAATGAAATTGTAATTCTGTATGTTTTAATTTTCTCCCCACTTTCCAATTTTCTAGAAATTTCACTTGTCTATCCACAGCACCAACTAATTGGTGTGAACTTTAACCACATAGAAGGCATTCACTCTCTCCCTCTCCCCACTTCCCACCCTCCTCCTTTCACACACGTGTGCATGCACAAAAGCGACCTAATTGAGCGAGATGGGAGGGGGAGGGAAATACACTAATGCACACGATGTATATACACAAACTTACAGAGACAGTCATTATGCTGAGCAAGGAAAGGAGGGAAGGGGGAGGGAGTAGGGTGGGATTTGAGGGAGGGCTAAATGAGCAATGTGTGCATGCATGCTTCTGCTACCCTGACACTTACCAAAATGTATAACTACAATGCACCAATAAATGTAATAAAAAATCTGATTAAATGATAATAATAAATAAGCACCCAGACATCAAATATGTCCCTTCTGCATCCTGAAGTGAAGCATAAAAAGCATTTGTTATGCCTTCCTGTAATTCACAAATATATCCACACAAACCAAGTGTGTAACAAGGATGTGTGGGCAAAGAAAAACCAAATGAACGATCGATAGGTAGCAATTTATTCTTCACCACAGGTTTCAGCCAAGGGGAGAGAGGCAGGGAAGAGAAAGCTTGCCTGACAGAGGAGATCTGCTAGCACACAAAACTGCAGTCTGACCATCTGTAATCAAGGGGGAAAGCTTTACCGTCCCACAGCGACTTGCTTAAATGTTGGGATTCAAGCTGGGCACACCTGTAACCCCAGTACTTAGGAGGCTGAGACAGGAGGATTGTAGGTTCACGGCCAGCCTCAACAACTTAGTGAGGCCCTCTGCAACTTAGTGAGACCCTGTTTCCAAAAAATAAAATAATAAAATAAAATAGGGCTGGGGGTGTAGCTCAGAGGTAGAACACCCTTGGGGGTCAATCCACAGTACCAGAGAAAAAACGTTGGGATTCAGGCTAAACCACAGAACTTGTCACCTTCTCTTCCAGGTTCAACCCTTTGCAGTGTAAGTGTTGGGGACTCTCCCTTAGTCCTGGGCACTTTTGATCCCCAAGGATCCTGAGAGCCTGCCACATGGGGAAGATGCTCGCTGTCTCAAGAGTGCTTCTGTGCATTACTTAGAGGGACCTCTTGACTGTCCATTTTTGTTGACAGCCACTGTCGGACAAAGCATGAGGGCAGAGAGTGTTAGGGTAACTCTAGACGAGATGCTGCTTGGGTTTCTTCGGCTGTCTTCTTGTTAAAATGAGTCTGCATTTCATGGACAAGAGCTTGATGGGGCAGGCTTCAAACACAGGAAGTTGTGGGTGGCAGCAAAGTTGGAGTGTGATGGGGAAACCAAGTCCAGGACCTAGAAGGATCCTGCTCACAGAGGGTGTCAAGGCCCTCTTCCGAATTTTTACACAGCTGGATTGAAACCTCTGAAGCCAGGTTGGATGCATTCCCAGGAATTTAGACTCTCATGAAGGTCCAAACCCATTACTTCAATGCCTCTGGAAGGTTAACAAAAATACTTTATCAGCTGTAGGAATTACTCATTCTAAATGCATAGGTGATGATCTGTCAGAACTCTCCACTGAATTATTTCTGGCAAAGGAAGCTTTAATGACCAGTTCAATCAGGATAATTTTACCTGCTGAGAACATCCGACATAAATGTGTTTAGCAACTCAGCAGAAATGGTCTCACCTGCCTGTCCTTTTGTTTCATTTAATGATTGATTAGCCCAATCTTTGCTGAATACAAAGTTGTGCTCTCCAGAAATGAGCGAATGAATGAATCATTCATGAAAAATCTCAGAATTCTCTAAAAAAGTGAATTGAAAGTTCTTTCAGTCCCAACTCATTGTTAGCATTTCCCGATAAGAGAAAGCATTTGAGGGTGGACCGAAAAAGACAGGAAATTGCCTTAACTCCCATCATCATGTCTGTGTGGGTGCTTGTAGGAAGAGGTGGTGGCTGCGTGCATTAATTTTGAAGGGATGGAAATGAATTTGGCATATTTTTCTTTCTGTTGAAAACAGAGTTAAGAAACTAACCAAGCAGGAAGGAAAAGTGCTTAGGATATACCCAAGGGCAAGCAGAGGGCTTCCAGTTCTGGATCAATCCCAGATCAGGCCCTCTTCCAAGCCAACAAATGGACTAAGCAGTTTTCAAACATTTTTGAGCATGACTCATAGTAACAAACAAATTTTTATATGGCAACCTGGTATGTTCTATTTGTCTCCCTGACATCTACCCACCCATCCATCCACCCATCCATATACATATCCACACATGTATCTCACACACACACACACACACACACACACACACACACACACACACACATACACACACACACAGAAACAAATGCCAGGTGAAATTTACCAAACCAATTTCATGATCTATTAGTTGATAGTCAAAATCAAGGTTTGCTTGCTACAAAGTCCTTGTTTGGTTTTTCTAGAATATCTTGATAATTTTTCATTTTCTCTTTGCCAAAACCACATGAAATGTTTTGCTGGACTTACGCAGATAATGCCTTAAAAGTCTTCTCAAAGGAAATTGTGTCGCCAAAGCTGGACCAGCTTTGGGACACAAAGGAAGTATGATTCACTGTTAAGAAATCCATTTAAGCTGCAACCCCAGTACTTGGGAGGCTGACAGGAAGATCACGGGTTCAAAGACATCCTCAGCGACATAGTGAGACTCTTAGCAACCTAGTGAGACCCTATTTCAAACCCCAAAATAAAAATGGCTAGGCATATAGCTCAGAGGTAGAATGCCCCTGGGTTCAATTCCCAGTAAAATACATACACGCACGCACGCACGCACACACACACACACACACACACACACTCACTCACTAAAAAAAAAAAAGAACCAAATTGGTAAAAAACCCCATTTGGTGAGCATGGGGGCCTCTAATACCCAGGAATACATCCAACCTTCAAAAGTCACTTGTTCCCAATAAGATTAACTGCTGAGCTGTCATCAGAAACAATGGAGACTAGAAGCAGTGAAACACCACCTTCAAATGCTGAAAGGAAATCACTGTCAACCAATTTTATGTGCAGGAAAACTATTTTTCAACAATGAGGATGAAATCCATTCCTGGACAAACAAAAGCTGAGAGAATCTATCGCTAAGAGACCTGCCTAATGATAAATAATAAAGTTCTTCTGGAGGAAAGCAAGTGACCCCAGACCAATTCAAATCCTCATGAGAATTAATAAGTGGGATAGCATTAAACTACAAAGCTTCTGCTCATCAGAGGAAACCATCAAGAGCCTAAAGAGAATGCCTACGGAATGGGAGAAGATCTTTGCAAGCTATCCTTTTGACAGAGGTCTAATATCTAGGATATACAAAGAACTTAAAAGGCTTTACACTAAAAAAACAAATAATCCGATCAAGAAGTGGACAACTGAAATGAATAGACACTTCACGAAAGAAGAGATACAAATGGCCAATACATACATGAAAAAATGGTCAACATCATTAGCAATCAGGGAGATGCAAATCAAAACTACTCTAAGATTTCATCTAACCCCAATTAGAATGGCAATCATTAAAAAGTCAAATAACAACAAATGTTGGCGAGGATGTGGGGAAATTGGGACTCTTCTACACTGTTGGTGGGATTGCAAACTAGTTCAACCACTATGGAGATCAGTGTGGAGGTTCCTCAGAAAACTGGGAATGGATCTACCATATGATCTGACTATACCACTACTGGGTATCATACCAAGGGAATGAAACCAGAAAACTACAGTAATATATGCATACCCATGTTCATAGCAGCACAATTCACAGTGGCCAAATTATGGAACCAACCTAGGTATCCATCAACAGATGAGTGGATTACCAAATTATGGGAAATACACACAATGGAATTCTACTCAGCAACAAAGAACAAAATAACATCGATGTAAGTAAATGGAAGGATCTGGAGAACATTATGTTAAGCAAGATCAGTCAATCACAAAAAAAGAAGGCACATATGTTTTCATTAATATGTGCAACCTAAGGAGTAGTGGGGACACACAAGGGCCTCCGGTTGATAATGGAGACCCCTCAGTGGGGCAAGGGAAGTGGTACAAGGGAAGGGGAAGGGCAAGAAAGAAGCAAATCAGTGGAATTACTATCATAAGCAATGTGTACATGTGAGAATATAACAGCATCATTCTCGGTACTTCATATGGGTGGGGGGAAGCTGGGGGGTCACTAGGAGCTGTGTGCATGTATGTTAACATCAAGTAGATATTCATTGTGATGTGAGACTACAATGCACCAATAAAAGCATGTTAAAAAAAACAAAAAAAAACCAAATCCTCATGGGAAAATGAATAGCACTAGTGGAGGTAATTATGAAAGCATCTCTCTTTTTTATTCTCTTAACTGATTTATAAAGCAACTTTAGGGACTGGGGATGTAGCTTAGTGGTAAAGCCCCTGTTTGTATGCACAAGGCCCTGGGTTCAATCCCCAGTGCTGTAGGAAAAACAAAACAAAACAAAAATAGAAGTTGCATAAAACATGCATATAATTCTATTGCTGGGCCTATAACATATAGAATGTAATACAGTTACAAAGCACAAAGCATCTAGGTAGGAGTAAAGGTGAATTAGAGTAATATTAGAGTACGGAAATCACACCAAGTGGTAACTTGAATCTGTATGCACAAATGAAAACCAGAAGTGATAAATAAGAAGATTAATAAAGCTAACTCTATAAATTTATACTTGCTCTATTTTCTTCTCTCATATTCTTTAAAATGTATAAAAATGTAAAAATGATAATTCAGTCTGTAACATATATAAATGTAATATGTACAATAATAGCATAAAGTGAAGGGAAGATGGAATAGAGCTCTAGAGTACTGTTTCTATACCTTACTGGAATTATATTAGTATAAATCTTAAACAGAGTAGAAATTTGAAATAAGTTAGTATAAATCATGTAAGTTAAGATATATAGGTTAAATCCTAGAATAGCCACTAAGAAAATAACTCAAGAATGTATAGTGAAAAAAATCATTAAAGAAATCAAAATGTACATTAGAAAAACTCACTTAATGCAAAAGAAAGCAGTAGTGAGGAACAAATAAGAGTGAAGACACAGAAGAGAAAAGGTAAAATGTTAGCCACACACTCAACTATAGCAATATTAAGTGTGAATGAATGAAACAATTCAGTAAAAAGGCTGAGACTATAAAACTGAATAAAAATAAGATCCAACTACATGCTACATACAAGAGACACATCTAAGATTAAAAGACACAAGGGTTGAAAATAATAGGATGGAAGAAGTTATACAATGCAAATAGCAAGCATTATAAAGCTGGAGTGACTATACTAACATCATCAGAAAAATAGACTTTAAAACAAAAACTGTTACTAGAGATGAAGAAGGGTCAATATAATAATAAACAATAAGGATCAATGTAATAATAACAGAGGCCCAAAATACTTGAAACAAGAATTGACAGAATTAAAGGAAGAAACAGACAATTCAATAATAATATTGAAGATTCTGGAGAAATCTCCAATATTGGAGATTTCAATACTCACTTTTTTTTGTGGTACTAGGGATTGAACCAGGGATTCTACCACTGAGATACACACTGCTCCCCACCCCCACCCCTATTTAACTTTTTATTATGAATCAAGGTCTCACTAAATTACTCCACACTGGCTTCAAACCTGCAACCTTCCTGTCTTAACCTCCTAAATACTGGGATTAAAGGCACCAGGCTTCACTACCCACTTCTGATAATGAATAGAACAACTAGACAGAAGGTCAACAAGGACATAAAATACTTCAACAATAACATAAACCAATTAGACCTACATAAATCTACAGAACACCAAACAGCTGCAGAATACACATTCTTCCCAAGTGCACATGGAACTTCTCCAGGATAGACCAGATGCTAGGCCATAAAACAAGCCTCATTACATTTATGATAATTAAAGTCAAAGAAAGTATGTTCTCTGACCAAAATGAAGTTGGAAATCACTAAGCGAAGGGAATGTGGAAAATTTACAAATATATGGAAATTAAACAATGCACATGTAAATAACCAATGAGTCAAAGAAGAAATCACAAGGGAAATCTAAAAACACATTGAGATGAATAAAAATGAGGATACTGTAGACCAAAGCTTATGGGATTCAGCTAAAGCAGTGCTTAGAGGAAAATTTATAGCTATAGATCTTGTCTACATTAGTAAGAAGAAAGATCTCAAATAAATAACCTAAGCGTCTACTTTAGGAAACTGGAAAAACAAGAGCAAATAAACCCAAAGCAGGCAGAAGGACAAAAACAATGAAGGTTAGAGCAGAAATGAATGAAACAGAGGATCAAAAAACAATTGAGAAAATCAGTGAAATCCAAAGTCCTTTGAAAAGGTCAGCAAAATCAGAGACACCTTTAACTAAACTGACCAAGGGAAAAAGGGAGAAAACTCATGCTGTGCCCTGAAGACCTCCACTTTCTGCCTGAGCTCCCACATAGACTGGGGAATGCCCTCGGGGGAAAGGGCACATAGATGTGGATCTTCCCTGGTGCTGGCTCCTTTTGTCAAGGGTTGAAGCCCCTCCAGTTTCTCCCTGTGTTGGCTGCACTTCAGTGCCTTCAATTCTTGTGTGCATTTTACCCAGAGTTTTATGTTGTTATTGGAGGGCAGATCATTCTTATATAAGCTACTCTGTCATAACCTGATCCGGAAACTGCAAATACCCTCCCAGAGGAAAGAGGGCATCTCTAGGAGAGAAAGTTTTAACACAGACACACTATGCTTAAATCATGGACTCAGCAAGTTCACAAAACCAGCTCATCATTTATGAGCCACTCTCAGCAAAACTCCCTAGTCGGTGATAATAGGAGTCTTGGTGGAACATGGAGAGAGGGGTGATTCTTCTCAGCCAGAGAAAACCAAGTTCTCTGTACATATACAGACCTGAATGACTGCCCAAAGGCAAGGCTCCCCTGACCTTGAGGCCTGATTGAAATGACCTGTTTTTTGTAACCCTGGCTTGGCCTCTGGGTGAATTTGTGATCCACATAAATATAATAAGATTTCTGTTCTTTTCCTCTGTAAATCCAGAATCAATTAGGAGACTAAGAAGTAGTAATGGAACTTTTGGAGAATAAGAAACACTAAACTATCAAGGGAGTATCACCAAAATATAACCATCCTGAGTAAAAGACGGCATCCAAGGCAGCCCCCCCTTTATGGTCTGGATGTAGACTGTCCCATGGAGGAGCTTCAGAGGTGACATAATTGAATCATGAGAGTCCTAATCTCATCAGTGGAGGTATCCACTGTAATGAATTAATTAGGCGGTAACCTAGGCAGGTAGGGTGTGGCTGGAGGAGGTAAGTCATTGGGGGTGTGTGACCTTGGAGACTATATATATGTCCATGGATATCTCTCTCTCTCTCTCTCTCTCTTTCTCTCTCTCCCTCCCTCCCTCCCTCCCTCCCTCTCTCCTTCCTGCCACTATGCTCTGAGCTCCACAGATGTGACCCATCCTAACATGGACTGAAACCTCTGAAATGTCCAGAGCTGTGAGCAAATAAACCTTCTAAGTTATGGTGGTCAGGTATTTTGGATTACAGCAGTGAGAATGCTAACTGAAATACTCCCTAGGGGGCTCAGTTGAGCTAGATAAGATGAGCTCCAGGCATGATTTACTTCCTTTTCTCACTCTTTCATTCATATCCCTGTATCTAAGTGGCTCCAAAATTTTGAAAAGTATTTTTAACTTAAAATCAATAGGTTTTCATTACAAAAAAATAGAAACAGGTATACAGAAATTAGCAAACAATGCACACATAATTCACACATATAACCAATATATATGATTTAATTGCATATGAAAATTTTGATTCTATATAAAACTATTTCATAATTTAATAATATAAAGCAAAGACATATTAAACTAAAATACTTTGAGATAAAAGTTAGCCAAGATAAGCTATGATTTATTAGATTAAGTAGGACAAGGACCAGACTCCCAAAAATTGAGAACTGAGGAGGGATAAAGAATACTAGATAGGGTAAGAGTTTATATTTAAGAAAACTACCAGGAGAGGAAAGAAGAGAAATAAGATAGTAGCAAAGAAGAAAGCAGGGCAAGTCTCGGCACATTTCAGGGGGAGTCAGACCTGAATATGCCTGCTGTTACCAGTGAAAGTAATGGTTCTAGAAAGAAGAGGGTTAAGAATGGGAGCGTGAGCCAGGCGTGGTGGCGCACGCTTGTAATCCCAGTACTTTGGGAGGCGGAGACCGGGAGGATCCGGGTTCTCGGCCAGCCTCAGCTCTCTCTCTCTCTCTCCCTGTCTCTCTCTTTCTCTCTCTCTCTACTTAGCGAGGCCCTCCGCAACTTTGTGAGACCCGGTTTCAAAATAAAGTATTAAAAAAAAATAGGGCCGGGGGTGTAGTGCGGAGGTAGAATGCCCCTGGGTTTAATCCCCGGTACCGCAAAAAAAAAAAAAAAAAAAAAGAATGGGAGCGTGGATGCTCGGTAGGTAGACAAGATAGTTTCCTTAGACCAACCAATATGGGATGATCCCATAAGCCACAGAAAGGGAAGTTAAGAGTTGTTGTTTCTGGGTCAATGTGGGACATAGTGTTGTCTAAAATCAAACTAAAATTTGAACACAAAAATGGCTTCCCTTGATTTTGGACACTATGCCTCACTGGTAAGGGGGCTGATTTATTCCACTTTTAGAGGCATTTCCTCACGAGGCTACTACTTTGTGGATGAAAGAATATATTTCAGTGGTGGAGAAATAAATCCCACCTTCACCAGGGCCCAGAAATATGAATTTGTAACTCCGTGGGGGAATCTCTGGGATGTCCCTGCGCCCCTGAATGTGGAAACTCAACTGTGTGGAGAAGTACATACATGCTATTTTCTGGGATGAGGGCTCCCATCTGGTACTGCAAGGAACACCATTGGTCTAGAACAGGAGTTGGCAAATTCTTTCTGTAAAGGGCCAAATAATATAGAATTGGGGTTTTGAGGGCTATACCATCTTGGTCACAACTACTTAACTCTGTCCTCTGCAGGAAAGCTGCCCCAACAGCAAGTTGAGTGAATGAGAATTGTTTGCATTTCAATAAAACATTATTTATAAAAATAAGCTGTGGCCTAGATTTAACCCATATATCAGCCACAGGTTTCTGTGATCTAGAAAGATCCCTCAGTGCAGGATTCTGGGCCATTCAGAGGGATGCTCGGGCTCGGTGCAACACCCCTTCTCACTCCCTCCCCTCCTTCCTTCCTCCTGCTCCTCCAGCTGAGCTGTCAAAGCAGTCTTGAAAAGTCAAATCTAGGATTATTAAGTCAATGATAAAGGAAACTGAAAATGATGTTTTTTCCCCCATATTTCCTTGATGTAATGAGAATATCAGATTAGGGCTCCTCCTGACCACCTGTTTCTTTTCTGTTTCTGTTTTGTAGCACTTTTTGTAGCACTACTGTATCTAACTATGCAATTGTGTAATGGCTAATGCTTCCCCCTTAACAGTTGTATGAGTTATTTGAGGACAGAAAGAATATTGTCTTGTTTACAGATGTAGATATCTCTTAGCAAGATGCTGGGTAAGAGGTGGCACTCAGTAAATACTGGTTCAAAGAATAAATATGTATTTTTACACAGTTGTAATCACAGCAGGTACAGTTGCTTATTTTCCTTTTTTTGGGTAAATATCACATTTCCACAGGCTACGAGATTTATCATTTTTGGAGGCCACATACCATTCGCTCAGGCAGAGTTACCACAGACTTGTCACTATTGCTTTCCCTACAGAGCGCTGAACGGCCTTCCCATCGCTCATGAGTGTAAAGTATGCTGGTCTAAGGATTGTTTCCCTAAGATTCACTCCAAGGAATGGGAACCTGGTCAAAGAGCAGGGGAGTCTCAAAGACTAATAAAATCCACTGTTGCTGAGCTTCATGAAGGACAGCAATGCATGGGGACACTGGTTTTATACAACTTCAACATTACACAGCATGTTTTTATTTTATTTTGTTTTTATTCATTATTGTTGTTGTTGTTGTTGTACTAGAGATTGAATCAGGGGGCATTCTACCTCCGAGCTACATTCCAGCCCTTTTTATTGTTTATTTTGAAATAGGGTCTTGCTAAATTGCTGAGAGTCTCACTAAATTGCTGAGGCTGGCCTTGAATCTGTGATCCTCCTGTTTCAGCCTCCCAAGTACTAGGATTACAGGCATGTGGCATCATGCTCAGCTTCATGCATGTATGTATGTATGTATGTTTGTATTTTATTTGCAGTGTCTGAGTTTAACACAGAGCCTCATGCACACCAGGCAAGCACTCTACCACTGAGCTGCAGCCCAGACCATATATATATATATATATATATATATTTTATTTGATGGTGCTGGGGATTGAACTCAGGGACATTTTACCTCCAAGCTACAGTCCCAGCCGATTTTATTTCTTATTTGTTTTGTTTTGTTTTTTTCTGCGGTACCGGGGATTGAATGCAGGGGTGTTCTACCTCCGCACTACACCCCCGGCCCTATTTTTTACACTTTATTTTGAAACCGGGTCTCACGAAGTTGCGGAGGGCCTCACTAAATAGAGAGAGAGAGAGAGACAGGGAGACAGGGAGAGGGAGAGAGACAGGGAGAGAGAGAGAGAAAGAGAGAGAGAGAGAGAGAGAGAGAGAGAGAGAGAGAGAGAGAGCTGAGGCTGGCCGCGAACCGGGATCCTCCAGACTCCGCCTCCCAAAGTACTGGGATTACAAGCGTGCGCCACCACGCCCGGCTTTATTTCTTATTTGGAAACAGGGTCTTGTTAGGTTGCTGAGAGCCTCACTAAGTTGCTGAGGCTGGTCTCAAACCTGTGATCCTCCTGTCTCAGCCTCCCAAGTACTGGGGTTACAGGTGTGCGCCACCACGCCCAGCTTACATCACTTTTTTTGTGTGTGTGTGGTACTAGGGATTGAACCCAGGAGCATTCTATCTCTGAGCTATACCCCCCGGCCCTAATTTTTTATTCTTTATTTTTGAAACAGGGCCTCACTAAGTAGCTGAGGCTGGCCACAGACCTGGGATCCTCCTGTCTCAGCCTCCCAAGTACTGGGATTACAAGCATGCACCACCACGCTCAGCTTACAGTATGGTTTTAAAACTTTCTTAATGTAATAAATTTTAAAAGACCCCTCATTGTTTAATTTGTGTATCTCTGATGACTGATAAAATGAAGAGAATTTAAAAGTCCTATCTGGGGACTTTACTTTTCACTCCTAATAAAAGCTCTTTGTGGAAAGAGAAAGGTAGGGGGAACCCCTACATATATACAAGATATCTTGGGATGATTTTCAAAGCATAAGGAGAAAGTGCATCTTATTACATCTTCTTCTTCTTCTTCTTCTTCTTCTTCTTCTTCTTCTTATTATTATTATTATTATTATTATTTTAGTACTGGCGATTAACTGCCAGGGCTTTGCACCTGCTAGTAAGTGCTCTAGCACTGAGCTACATCCCCAGTGGGCCCTCCCCATTTTAAATGAACCGTGGAGGCTGGCCCATCACTCACCAAGATGCTCCACTGGCAGCATGGCCTGGGCAGACCCCAGGAGTGCAGTGTGGGAAGTGGAGCTGGTGGGCAGTGCGGCCGCTGAGTGGAGCCAGATTCAGACTGCACAGAGCATGAGGTCCCCAGTGGGGCCCCTATTTGTGCTTCCTGTCCCTTTCAAGGAAAAGTAGCCAGCTTCCTGCTAACAGAGACTTAGTTAGCCAGGAGGGTGATGGCAATGAGTTTAATCAGGACCAGACACTGATCCAGTTCAACCCTCTAAAAAATCAAAGACAACAACTGTACAGACACCTGAATACTGACCACTCAGGAAGACCTTCAAATAAGCTTCTCCTATATGAAGGATTAAGTGTGTGTGTGTGTGTGTGTGTGTGTGTGTGTGTGTGTGTGTGCATGTGTGTGTGTAAACTAAGAGATCTGAAAAATAATAATTTTAAAGGATACTTTTCTGTGGTACTGGGGATGGAACCTAGGGGCCTTCTACCTCTGGGCTACGCCCCAGACCTATTTTATTTCTTATTTGGAAACAGGGTCTTGCTGAGTTGCTGAGAGCCTTGGGATTACAAATGTGCACCACTATGCCAGGCTATACGTGTGTTTTTAAAATGGTATTTTAAATTGTTTTTATAAGTTAAGATTCTTAAAGCAATTCTTTTAACAATTGAGCCTAAATGAAGGAGTGTCCAATCCACTGACATTTTGGGATTCTACACATGCCATTCAAATGTAAAGTAGCTTTATAACTTTATTGCCCTTGATATTGACTGAAATTTAGGCACAGAGCAAACACTGAATTGTCACACAAGCTAAATTATCTGGAAGTCCAAGTCACAGCTAAGGGTTATGCACCTACATGTGTATATCATGAAACACCACCACCGATTACAGTGACAGGCATTTAGCATCCGTAAGATAATCACACACATCGATGTGAAACTGGTCTACCTCTGAAAATCCCCAGGGAACTATTGTCTTATAATTCCCATGTCCCTCACCACTAGGAGTTGGCTGGAGGAGTCCCTGTGTGATGTCTGAATTTTGATTTCTCTCGTCCCAGGCTTGCTGGTGGAATTCTATCACACACATGGAACGTTAGGAAAACTAGACAAAGAGCTGGACTCCAAAGCTGAAATTTCATCTATTATTTTACTTCATTCTCATCAATAATCCCAACCATGTAAGCACTGTGGCCCCTGCATGTTGAAAAGAAACTGAGGCTGGTGAGTAAAACTTGCCCAATAGGTCCGCTTGCTAATGAACAGCAGAGCCGGATTCCACCCAGTTGGTGTGTCCGCATAGCCCAGTTCTAGAAGGTGGAGCGTGAACTCAGCCAACTTGGCGTCAGTGGCTGAGCCATGGCCTGGGGGCCGGGGGCAGGACACGCAGGAGCTGCACGGCCCGTGATTCTAGGAGGCCCGGCTCGCACAGGCAGCTTTTCAGGCAGGCGTTTGTCTGGGTTGGGTAAGCTGGTGGCCCGCCCTCTGGTCCTGCCAGGGTGAGGGTGACCTCCAGCTGAGGTGACCCGCCAAACTATTGTCTGCAGCTTTGCAGGAAGCCATTTGAATGGGTCATTGAAAAACGATCTTTCTAAATCAAGCTGTACCAATATTTTTATTTCCTTTCATGCAATGCCATGTTGAAAGCCATTAGATGAGCCTGTTTTCAAAGCCTGGGAAACAAGTCCCAGTGACTTTAGTTCAGAAAAACAAAGCAGATAGCAAAGAGTACACAGGCTGGTGATGCGGGTCCCTCTCAGAGTAAGTCCTCACTCCCAGGACCCAAGAGATGTGTAACAAAAAAGGACATTGAAAAAGAAAATGCTCTTCAGAGGGATGCGACACACCTGGTATTTATACATATTAGATCTTCTGCTCATGGTTCTACATTTTTTGAAATAAGAAATAGAAGCTGGGCATGGTGGCACACACCTATAATCCTAGTACTTGGGAGGCTGAGACAGGAGGATCACAAGTTCAAGACCAGCCTCAGCAACTTAGTGAAACTCTCAGCAACCTAGCAAGACTGTTTCAAAACAAAAAATTAAAAAAGGGATGGAGGTGTAGCTTGGAGGTAGAATGAATGCCTCTAGGTTCAATCCCCATTACCACAAAAAGGAAGAAAGGAAGGGAGGGAGGGAGGGAGGGAGGCAGGGAGGGAGGAAGGAAGGAAAGAAGGAAGGAAGAAAGGAAGGAAGGAAGGAAGGAAGGAAAAAGTAGGGGGAAAAGGAGGGGAGGGAGGAAAGAGAGTAACTTAGGTTAACTGTATGGTTTATAACATTTTTTAAATAAACAACACATCATTGTCTGGGAACTTGCTCTGTCATGTTAGTAGAAAAGAGAAATTCTGAGACCTGACCTGCCAGGTGCCCCCAACCTTCTCCCCAATCTACTGCCCCTAAAATGAAGACAAACAGTAAGGGGTAAAAGCATGACTCATGCTGGTCTATGGGGGTCACTGGACGTATGCTCACCCTTCACCTGTTTTGACGGCAAGTAAGGCAGATGAATGCAAAAGCCCCCAAGCCCAGTAAAGACCACTGGGGTAAAGAAGTCGAGAACTTCTCGACTGGTGGCTAACTTGCTCAGCAGGTCCCCTGGCTACAAACAGCAGAGCTGGATTCAACCCCCAGCTGTGAGCCCAGTTCTAGAAGGTAGAGCATGAGCTCAGCTGATTTAGGATTAACAGCTGAGTCATGGCATGGGGGGGTGGGATGGGTGACAGTGGCGAGCTGGGTGGCCTGTGCCCAAGAGGCTTGGATCACACAGGCAGTTTTTCAAGCAGGTGTTAGTCTCAGAAAATGCTAGAAGGCAGAATACAAAAAGGCAAAACGCCCCCTTTTTTGTAATGTGATCAAGGATCAACTGAAAAACGCAGTCCTAGGGTTCGAATGAGAGAGAGGAAGCACAGAGCAGTTTTCCTGAGGAGGAAAGGGGCCTGGGCCTCCACAGAAGTCCTCTGATAGGCCCCACAGCCAACCAAAGGGCAGCTGGGAGCACGCTCGGCTCTAGGTTCTGCAGAAAGCAAACTCTTGGTGCTTCTAAACGTGCAAAGGCTGTTTACCAAAACCCAGGGAAAGTGCAATTTAGGCAAACAGCTGGGGGAAGCTAAAATACTGAGGTTGTAATGATAATACCTGAAAGCAGTGAGAATAAGCATTGGAGAACTTATTTTCTGTGAAACCCTCCCCCCTCCCAACACTACTGCTTTTTTTAGCCTTTCATTTTAGGTCTTATGTAATTTAAATCCTTTACTGTTCAGATTTAAGCTACCAGTGCCTGTGAGAGAAATGACCCCTTCAGAATGGCTCCCATTTCACATGAGAGAGGCACACACACGTCCCACTGTTGGGACTGTCTGTCTAGAAGGGGCCAGATCCAACACGGTGGGGTGTCGAGAGTTCAGTAATAACAAAACCTAAAGGCAGGCTGCCATTTGCACCCAGCTGTAAGACAGTTAAAGAGGTCTGAGGTCTGTAGGCTGTGGGTCTACAGCCCTTCCTGCTGGCTTTCATGATTCAGTTAAGTAAAGACTATTGCTGGGTACAGTGGTGCACACCGGTAATCCCAGTACTTGGGAGGCTGAGACAGTAGGATCACAGACTTGAGGCCAGCTTCAGCAACTCAGTGAGAACCTCAGTAACCTAGCGAGACCATGCTTCAAAATAAAAAATAAAAAGGGCTTGGGGGATGTAGCTCAGAGGTAGAACACCCCTGGGTTCAATCTTCAGTAACCCCCCCCATCAAAAAACTATTTTCCTAGTGAAAGGAAAGAGCAAACAAACCAAAGAGAAAAAACAAGGTGCTTATGAATAGATGGTGTCCATTTCTCTTTTGGTGCCAAAAAAAGGGAGCTTAATTGGCCATAAAAGGAAAACTGTACTGCTCATAGATTCTTTCTGACTCTCTTAGACTGGTCAGTAATCACTATGGTGACACTAAAGGATACTCTACAGCAGTGCTCTTAGACTTCATCGCATAAGTCACCCGGGGTCTTTTGAAAATGTGGTTCTGATTTGAGGGTCTCAGTGGGAGCAGAGATTCTGCACTTCCAACAAGATGCCAATGCTGCTGGTCTGTGGACCACACTTTGAGCAGCAAAGCTCTATAGTTTACAAAGGACTTTTCTGGGTGGCTCTCCAACTAGTCCGGGTGGAAGGGAATCTATCATGAGTTTCTTAAGGGAACATATCATCTTTTAGCATATCAACTGGACCAATCTTACTGCAAAAAAAAAATAGTCCTATTCTAGGCAATATATCATGTGTCACCCCAGATGCAACTGGCTATCAAGCTCATGAGGACTGGTTGCTTCTGGACTTTTCTAGAAATGTTTTCTGCTTACCTGACACACTGAAAGTTCAACAAATGCCTGCAGTGTGAATGAATGCATACATGAATGAATGAATAAATGCACGGAAGGGAGAAGAAGAAAATGGAGTGAACGTGACTCCCAACTTGTCCCTGTGTATATTTCTATCATCTTCTAAAGCTTTTGCTAGTCATCTATTGAGATGGGGGAATAATACAAACCATCATTGGACTTGTTGAAAGGAAGGAAGGAAGGAGATATGGAAGAAGAAGAAGAAGAAGATGAGGATGAGGAGCAGAAGGAGGAGGAAGAAGAAGAAGGGGAGGAAGAAGAGAAAAGAAAGCCAACTTTCAGGAATCACTAAGTGCCAGGCACAGTGTTGAAGATATTTACATGAACTGTGCACTTAATCTTCTCAAAACCTCTGTGAATTGGAGATTATAATGACTTCCATTTTATGGACTGGGAACCTGAGGCACAGAAAGGATACATAACCCAAGATAATCCAGCTAGGAAGGAGAAGGCAGGCTTTGGAGCTGCCTCGACATGGGCTTCATAGGCAGCATCCCCAACTCTGATACCAGCTACAGCAAGCCTAGCCCACTTCGCTGTTAGATTCTGCAAGCAGTTAGTCCCCATCAATTGGTGTGGCTATGTGGCCTCTCTAAATTGGAGAGTAACTCAGTTCAAAGGATCTAACTGGTATTTTGGGCGCAGGTATTTTTATTATACTGTCACACTCAGCATAGGGGCTCCGTGTTTGCCAGCTTTTTCTGATTTATTGTTTTTGAGTAGTAACACAAATAATTGTAGTGAATATTATGAAGAAAAATTGGGGGAGCATGGAGGTAACTTAAGAAGTTTCAAGAACATGCAAAGAATTTTCACATGCCCCTTTAATGAGAAATATCAATTGTTGGCATTTTGCCTCATTTGCTTTATCATTTGTGCTCGTCTTTCCCTCTCTGGCTCTGCTCAATGTGTGTGTGTACATGTGCGTGTGTGTCTGTGTGTATTTGTGCGTATGTGTGTTATGGTCTGGATCTGAAATGTCCCCCAGAAAAGCTCACATGTTGGCAGTGCAGCAAGGCTCAAAGGTGGGGCGTGGCTGGAGGAGGAGGGTCACTGGGGGCGTGGCCTTGAGGACTAGCTCTGTTCCTGGCCACTGTCTCAGCCTCTCTCTCTCTGTCTCCAACTGCCCTGAGTTGAGCAGCTGTCCTCTGTCATGTCCTGCCGCCATGATGTCTACTTTGGAGCTGGCCGACTAGAGAATGAACCTCGGAAACCGTGGGCCGAAATAAACCTTTCTTCATCTAAGTTGTTCTTGTCAGGTATTTTGGTCACAGTGACGAAAAAGCTAAAAAAGCTAACTAAAACTATAT
Source organism: Glis glis (assembly GCA_004027185.1). NCBI lineage: Eukaryota > Metazoa > Chordata > Mammalia > Rodentia > Gliridae > Glis > Glis glis. The sequence goes on along the minus strand of PVJS01000601.1, from coordinate 7,079 downwards.
TTATATGTGTATACTTTTTCTGAATCCCAAATGATTCAGAAAATAAAAAGTGATATATATGTATATATATAAAAGTGATATATATGTATATATATACATACAGTGATATATATGTATGTATATAAATAGTGATATATATATATATATCACTGTTTTATTTTCTGAATCATTTGAGAGCAAGTTACAAACTTCATGTTCCTTTATTCCTAAGTACATCAGTATAAAAGTCCTAAGGATAAGACTATTCTCTTACATGATCACAAGGAAATCATCAAATTAAGGAAAAGTTCATGTTGATATACCTTCATCCAATCTGCCTGCTGCAACCAATGTTGTCATTTCACTCACTGATAGCTTTTATGGCCAGACCTAGTATGTTTTAATGGCTGAATGCATATTAAGAATCAATATAAGTAATTAAGAATTAATATGAGTAGAGTGCTGTTGGTCCTTAGAAAGCCCTTTGCTACATTAAGTCATTTGGCTCTCCTCTGGCCTCTCTGAGGTTGGGCAGCAGCACTAGCCCTGTTTTACCCAGGATAGAAATGAAGCTGAGGGGTTATTAACCATAAAGCCAAAGCTCAGATTCTCTCCCTCCCCTCACCACTGCTTGGTACTTTATTTTAAAGAATTTCTTCATTTTAGAGCCAACAGACTGACCACTAATCCAAATATTTTAAATTCCAAAAATAAGATAATATCATTTGGGTATTTATCTCTCTAACCACTTACCTTGATGCTAGCATTACAGATTCTAACCAACACCCACAGCTACATCCACAGGAAAAGTCCCGAGTTACCCTGGGGAATGGCTTGGGATGGGTTGGGTGTCCCACAGGGTGGCATGCAGGGGCCTGGCCTCCTTAGCACCTCCCAGGCCTGCTCTCTAGGGTCCCCCCTTCCACCTCACATGAAGAACGTGAACCCACAACCAGCAAAGGATCCCCAGTTTGAGGCTTGACCTGAACACAGAAAACAGAGACACACTGGATATTTCTTCCAGGGCTCAGTAAAACATTAGTTTGGGGTGGGAAGACAGTTTCCCAATCCTCAGAAGTAGCCTAAAAAGGGATGCAAACTTAGAAACTTGCCTGTTGAACAGAAAAGCATTGGTTTTGGAAATGGAACTATGGGGTTCACGCCATTTCTCTTCCACCTGGTTTATTTGCCTTGGGACAGTTACCAAAACTCGCTGGGCCTCAATTCCATCAACCGTACACCCAGATAATAGCAAACAGCAAGCAGCAGGGAGTGAAGGGGCAAGCTCAGTGCCTGGCTCTCAGTAGGCCACCAGCTCACAGTGCTCAGATGCATAGAAAGCCTGCCCCAGAGTGTGGCCTGGCCCGTCCCAAGACAAACTCCTGCTCTCACAGAAGCCCAAAGGAACCCGGCAAAGTTGTGCCTGCAAAGGTGAGTGGAGTATGAGTGATGTGGGGATTTTTGATTAAAATTCCACACATTGCACTGTCAAGAATACAAAATAATGGGCTGCCGTTGCAGAAAGTGCTGTCTCCAGTGACAGGGAGCAGAATTTTTCTTGTGTGTGGCACTCTGCTTTGTTTGTGAATATTGGGCAGGAAGAGCAAAATATTTACCTTTTCCAGGGCCTCTTTGTCAAGTAGTTCTTGCACAGCTAGAAGCTTGATGCTGTAAGAGAAAATTAAAACCACACTTGAAAACAAATCATGTCATGTGACTAAGCATCAGCACAGAAGTCGTAAGAACCAAAGTAAAAAATCTCAGCCTGCATTTCTGTTACCTCACATCTTAAGGTGACCTTTTGTTTGAATCAAAATGAGCTTTCCAAATATATTAAAAATGCTTCTGAATTTGAAGAGTAATTTTACAAATGACGCAGCAATTCCACTTTCAGGTATATTCCCCAAAGAGTTGAAAGCAGGCACTCGAAAAGATATTTTCACACTACTGTTCATAGCAACACTATTTATAATAACCATAAGGTGGAAATGACCAAATGTCTATCAAGAGATGACTGGATAAACAAAATGTGGCACATATATTCAATGGGATATATTATTCAGCCTTAAAATGGAAGGAAATTCTAATACCTGCTACCATACAGAAGAATCTTGAAGACATTATGCTAAAGGAAATCAGCCAGTCACAAAAAGATAAATGCTGCACCACTTATATGAGGCACCTAGAGTGGTCATGTTGACAGAGGCAGGAAGAAGAATGGTGCTTTCTGGGGGCTGGGGTCAAGGGGAATGGGAGGTAACTGTTTAATGGGTATGGAATTTCAGCTTGGGATGAAGAAAAAGTTCTGGAAATGGATGGTGGTTACACATGATGCACATGTGCTGATACCACTGAACTGTATGCTAGAAAATGATCAAAATGGTAAATTTCATGTTATGTACATTTCAGCACAGAGCATTCTAAAAGTTAGTTGACAGTTGCTTCGTGCAAGGAATCTGAATAAATTCAGAGGAATATAAGGAAGAAAATAGGTACCCACAGTCAGTATTAATCTTCACTTGGTATTCCTTTGATGATAATGAGAAAGTATCTGAAATCACTGCATACAAAGAGGGCCTGCTCAGTGGCTCGCTTGCTTACCAAATACAGATGGAGCCTTACTGGGTGCAATGGTGGAGCATGTATCATGACCTGCTCCTGCCTGTGAGGAGCTTTCAGCCTCTTGGAAGCCACAGTCAGATCAGAATATGATGTGCACTATAGAAAGTGGACACAGAGAGGCAGAGAGGGCCTGGCCCCACAGAGGTCAGAGAAGGTTTCCGGGAGGGACCAAGAGAGTCTTGCCAGGAGAGAGGGTTGGGAGGAAGACCCTCCACAGAGGGATGCACACCAAGGGGAGAGATGACTCATCAGTTTCTAGGTTAGGGGCCCGAGACCGGACTGCAGCCAGCAATGGAGTTGATGGAAGCAGATTTGGAATTTGGAAGAAGTTGTAGGTTTTGGGCTCCTTTTTCTGACATGCTGCTTTTGAAGCATTCATGGACACCATGAGCAGGTGGTTGCAGCTATAGGGAAGGCCTGGGCTGGCCTCGGTTCATGGGCTAAAGCAGGAGAGTTCAAGATTTTTAGGGAGCAGGTCAGTATGCATGGTATTGTGACACTCCCTCCCCACCTCGTCAGAGCCACTGATCACTGTGGTCCCCACGACCACCTCCTGCGCAGGAGGTGGTCACAGCTGTGCCATGTGACTCCCTACACAGGGGCTGTGCCATTGGAAGTTCACCTTCACTTCCAGAATTCACTCCACTCTCTCTGGATGAGTAAGCAAGTGCCTCCGACCAAAATGCACTGGGTTATTTCAAAGCTGCTCTGGGAAGTGTAATTAATGTTCTCAAGGCTTATAAGAAACCACCATGAGCCAGGCGTGGTGGCGCACGCTTGTAATCCCAGTACTTGGGAGGCTGAGACCGAAGGATCTGGGTTTGCGGCCAGCCTCTGCTACTTAGTGAGGCTCTCTGCAACTTAGTGAGACCCTGTTCCAAAATGAAGAACAAAGCTGGGTGTGGTGGCGCACGCCGCTTGTAATCCCAGTACTTGGGAGGCTGAGACAGGAGGATCCGGGTTCACGGCGGGCCTCAGCTACTTAGTGAGGCCCTCCGCAACTTAGTGAGACCCTGTTTCAAAATAAAGAATAAAAAATAGGGCTGGGGGTGTAGCTCGGAGGTAAAATGCCCCTGGGTTCCATCCCCAGCACCCCCAAAAAACAAAATAAAACAAACAAAAAAAAAGAAACCACCACTACCAACAACCACAATTCAGTGCTAATGGACAGTTCTCTGTGTATACCCTTCCCTCCAACTACACCGGCTTTCTCTCTGCCCACGGGACAGACTTGTTTTTGTTGTTTTTCTGGCTTGGAAGGATCTTCCCTCAGAGCTTTACAACATGAACTCCATCTCATGGCCTCATCCTCATTGACATATGAATGCCATCTCCTCCAAGCAGCCTCCCTGGACAGCGAGGTAAAGAGTGTCCCTTGCTTGGTGCGGTGGCACATGCCTGTAATACCAGTTCATGGGAGAATGAAACAGGAGGATCACAGATTCAAGGCCAGCAGTGCTTGATAACTTAGCAAGACCCTGTTTCAAAATTAAAAAATAAAATAGGGCTGGGGGTATAATAGAGGTAGAATGCCCTGGATTCAACCCCTGGTACTACACACACACACACACACACACACACAGGAAGAGTTCCCTATTCATGACATTTTATTTCTCTCAGTGCACTTATTGGTATCTTTAGAGAATGTATTTGTTGGGAAGCTCCATGAGGCTGGGGCTCAGCCATTCTTGCCTAATAATACTTCTGCAGTGTCTATGACTGGCACGTGGAAAGCACTCCAGGAGTCCATACTGACTGAGCAGGCCCAGAGGCCACTGTGTCAAGTCACCTTCACAGCTCACAGGTCACACATTTCCAGGATGGGTAAAATTGCAAGCCAGGCCTCTGTTTCTCCTTGGACAAGCTGACTGGATGGATTCACCCCGGGCAAAAGCTGCTGTGTGCAGTTGTGTAGGTGACTGCCATTAACGAGACACGCCTAGTGGCAGGTCAAAGCCACCGGCCACTCCTCAGCACATTCCCATTCCCGATGTTCAGATCCAAGAGTCCAGGTTGGCAATCTGCACAGCAACTTATAGGCTAAGTTAGGAGTAGTCGGTTGTAGCTCAAGTTTCAGCTCAAATTGCCTCTGAAATAACCACTGGAAAATATTGACACTGGAGGGACTTTTTAAATAGCTCCTCATTCCCGCCCCTATGTAGTCACAAGGTCTGATTTAGTACCAGGTATCAGATATCAACAGGTTTGAGGAAAGGTTAAAACTCTTGACATTCAACTCTTTTTCAGCCTCTTCACAAAGATACTACCCTCAAACCACTGTGGAACATGATCTGAAATCCAGAGGTTTCAGGTTCTGAATGAATGTGAAAATAACTTCAGCTGACTCTTATTTCAATAAAAAGATGGAGGATACCACTCCCTGCTCTCATCATTTGACTGAACAGGGATGGAAAATGTTTGGCGTGCATTTCGCTACTCCCCAGTCCCCTCCAGCTCTCTCCATGGAACTTCCCCATGCTGAGCTTGAATTCATCACAGAATTCTTCTGGATTCTCCAGGGAGACACAACCAATCTACTGAAAATGGCATGTGAGCTAAAATCCATTTAACATCTGCTCTAAAGCCAACACCAAATTGCATTAATGTAGGGGAGCTGGAGACGGCAAACTAGAGACAACCTCACACTACTAAAACCCAGACAGGAGATGAGACAGCTCTAGGGGCAGGGGGAGAGCATGATAAGACGCTCAAATCTATATCCTTTGAGTTGCAAGACAGGAACCACGTGAACTGATAAGAGCAGCTACACCAGCTGCCCATTCATTGGGTCTCTTCAGAAAGTTGTACAGTCTTTCAGAGTGTTCTCTGTTGGGTGTGGTCGTGCATACCTGTCATCCCAGTACTTGGGAGGCTGAGACAGGAGGAATGCAGGTTGGAGACCAGCCTCAGCAACTTGGGGAGACTCTCAGCAACCTAGCAAGACTCTGTTTCAAAACAAAAAAATTAATAACAGGGCTGGGGGTGTAGCTCAGAGGTACAATGCCCCTGGGTTCAATCCCCAGTACTACAAAATAAATAAATAAATAAATAAATAAATAAATAAGAGTATTCTCAGATGTTACCCTCTCGGGTCCCGCCCAAGAGTGACGCGGACTGACAGGGAAAAGTGAGCGCTGACGGCTCGAGAAGCACTCACCACGAGCTGGGAGAATATGTCGAGCAAATCTCGTTTATTTAGGAAGACAGGGCAGTTTTAAAGTGAAACCCATAAAGGAATCCCCGGGCAGTAGGGTGTGGCCCAATGGCACTCAACGGGTCGGGTCATACACCTCCTATAACCTATCATAGCCCTCTTGAGGCTAGGTGGGGCGGGTCTGCCAGCGCCATCTTTGCTATTGATATGCTGAATCGCTGAATTGCTGAATCGATGCCACGTGGAAGAGGCCTGGTACTCTAGAGCAGGCCTCTGCTAGTTCACCGGGCCCCTTCATGGCACCGAGTAAAGGGCCCCGCATTACCTGTTATGTAACTATCCTAATGTTATTTCTAACCTTACTGGACATTCTTCAAGTTTGAGATACTTATTTAGTACCTATGATATCAGATTCTTCTAACACAGCAGGAGCTCTCAGGAATGAAATTTCACACATATGAAAGAGCAACAAACCTATTTACCACATTTTCTATTTGGAAGAGAACCTGATATCTCATTTTAATTCTGCCCTTCCCTCTCTCCTTCCATCTGCTAATTCCACAAACATATATCAAATACCTCCTATATTTTAGAAATTGTGCCATACATAATTCTTCTGGGATACAGATGAATGCAATACTATTCCTAGCCTCAAAGAGGTGAAAGAAAGCTGGGAATGGTGGTACACAATTGTAATCCCAGTACTTGAGAGACTGAGACAGGAGGATCACGGGTTTGAGGCCAGCCTCAGCAACTTAGGGAGACTCTGTTTCAAAGTAAAAAATATAAAGGGCTTAGGGTGCAGCTCAGAGCATAGGGGGCCCCTAGTTTCAACCCCTAGTACCAAAAAAGAAAAAACCCTGACAGGAGTTAGGAGGCTGCTTGGGCACATGCCCAGGGGGCAGAGGGACATGTTTTCCCAAGAATCTCCCAGGTTCCAAAGTGGACCAATGGCACTTGGCCCGACAGGACATGTCCACCAGTGGCCTGGTGCTTGTCAGTGTCCTTTGAAAGCAGAGAGCCCATCCGATGGAAGCTGCAATGAACTGCGACTTCTTTTTCTCTAGTCCAATTTGAGAAAGGAGGCAAATCACACAAAAGCAGCTTGCAACGGTGAGGTGTTTAGAAAAAAGGCAACTTTGCCAGTTGTAGTGGCGCATGCTTGTAATCCCAATACTTGGGAGGCTGAGACAGGAGGATCACAGGTTTGTCGTCAGCCTCAGCAATTTAGTGAGACCTTGTTTCCAAATAAAAGAATAAAATAGGGCTGGGGGTGTAGCTCAGAGGTAGAATGCCCCTGGCTTCAATCCCCAGTACCACACAC
>PVJS01000600.1:76740-122568 GCA_004027185.1 Glis glis | reverse complement strand
CTGGGAGGACGTCAGAGCCTTGCAGTGTGGGATCGACCACACCCTTCACATGTGACTCCTCTGACAGTTCCACTTCCCCTCTCACGCATCTTACTAATTACCAACAGCCATGGAGAACAGTCACACACAGAGCACTCATGACGCGCCAAATTCAGGATAGTGGTTATGATTTTCCGGGAAGTTATGAAATGCAATCGGGAGGGATACCAAAGTGGGCTTCAACTATGTTAATATTTTATTCCTTAAACTAAGTAATTAATAAACGAGTGTTCACTATATTTCCTTTATGACTTTTTTATATGTCTCAAATGTATGTGTATGTGTAATACATATACTCTCAGTTGTCTGGGAAAATTTAACAATAACCTAGTTTCTAAGCATATTATAGCATAATAGTAACCACCACTGGTTAAGAGTTACTACCTCTAGTCAGGTGTGGTGGTGGATGCCTGTAATCCCAGTATTTAGGAGGCTGAGACAGGAGGATAACAGGTTCAAGGCAATTCTCTGCAATTTAGCAAAACCCTCAGCAACTTAGTGACACCTTGCTTCAAAATAAAGTAAAATAAAAATAATAGGGCTGAGAGTGTAGCTCAGTGGGAGAATATCCCTGGGTTCAATCCCCAATAGCACACAGACCAAAAAAAAAAAAGAGTTACTATCTCTACATGATGAGCAAGTGCATCATCACACTTAATTCTTCAGTATAACACTCTGTGGTAAGTACTGTAACTACCTCTGTTTCAGAGAGGAACACTATTTCAGATAGGAATCTGAACACAGAAGAGTTTCAAAACTTGCTGAAACTGGGTATGGTTGTGCACATCTATGATTCCAGTACTTGGGAAGCTGAGACAGGAGGATTACAGGTTCAAGGACAGCCTCAGCAATGTAGCAAGACTCTCTGCAATCTAGCGAGACCCTGTGTCAAAACAAAACAAAAGTACAATAGAGCTAGGGGGTGTAGCTCAGAGGGAGAATGCTCTAGTACCACTAAAAAACATCACAGAAAGAGCAGAGTTGAGATTTGAACATGGGTCTACTCCTCCAAGTCTCCTCATTTACTAGACTCGCATGTAACTCCAAGAGCGGACATGGAACTGAGCTCATGTGAAGTCAACCAGATGACAGGGCAATTAGGGAGCTGTTAAAAAGAGCTAAAAAAGAGAAAATACAGAAGGAAAGCTCTAAAGGTCCTCAGAAAAGCCAGCCTCGTGGAGCCCAGTCAGCAGAAGTATCTGAGAAACAACTGAGGTGGCAGAACATTGTATTGAGCAATGCTGGCTGGTTGGATCAATGGATTTGCTTTTCTGAGTTATTCCAAGCTAATACCAGGTCAAAGAAGAGGAGACCCAAGGAGAAGTGCCTTCATCTAGAGAGGGCAGGTGATGTGAGAAGTGGGACAGACAGGCACTTAGTGTGCTGAGGACCAGCAAGCTCAGGAGCCTACCAGCTACCCCAGAGGGTGATCCCCGCCAGGTTAAGAGAGCGGTCTGCTGGGCCTGAAGAAGTAATGCCAGGAAGGGCTGCGGCAGCTGCAGCTGACCTCTTTATTATTCTCCCTTGCTTTGTCTCTAAGTAATAGGAACCAGTGATCAGTACAAAGGGCTCTATACCAAGCAATCACAAACTAAATTTCTCCCAGGTAACTATTATTTCTTTCTCCACACCATCTCCAACCCCAGCCTGATTATCTCAGTGTCAAAATGAGTGGTTATTAACTTAGAAACCCAGAGGAGAGTTTGCCTACCAAGGTGCTTAATCTTTGGACATTACAGACATGAGAAAATTTCATCTTAAAATTTTTCTTCAATAAAGGTTTAAACCACCAAAATTTCTCTTTGAAGAAAGGGTGTGTTGCTGGGGGGGAGGGGAATACTTAGGTAGAATGTTAAATCCATTTGCCCATCCTCTTTGTCAATTTGTAATGTCTTAGGAGGAATGGTTGTAAGCCACTTATGATTAAGATTATAATTGTCCAATAAAAACATGGACTACATCAAAATATATCTTAAAGTAAAATCAAGGTGTTCTAAAAGTATTTCTATATGGCAAAGGGAATGAAAATATTTTTTAAGAACTGACCACGGTGGTATAACAGAGCAGACATGCTGAACTGAGAGTTTAAGTCTACATCGACCATTTTCATCTTCATCATCACACAACCTATTGACATCATCCTATACTCAATCCAAAAATATTTTAAGGAAAAAGACCCCTCACAACAGAAGCAAAATATTACACACTTCTGGCCATGCAAGACTCAAGTTATATGGGGAGAGGGGGAAATTTTATACAGGATACAATGTTCTAAAAATTCTTAAAGTCCAATTTTCAGGTAGAGACTATGACTCACTTTGCCTAAAGGAAATGCTCTATAAGATCTATGTGCAAAAAGAATTGGAAATTGACTAATTAAAGGATTCTATTGCAAAAAAAACTCTTTATGGAAGCAAAGAATCCCTTTAGGAAGCAAATAATTGGCTCCCCAAGGTGTCCAATAAATTCAGATTTACATATGTCAACTTGGCTTAAAAGAAAGAGATCCCTATTTTATGTATCTGAGAAGTTATCTGTACACAAAGCTACCTGGGCACAGTACTGGGTTAGATAGGGATCAATAAAACTCCCAGAATCCTGAGGGATATTGGGGGAGGGGAGTGGCAGCAGGGAATGGTGTTTCAAAGACAGTGGTGCAACTCGATACCCTTTATAATGCCACATCAAGCAGGCATCTCTTCCAGCTGCAGGCAGGCACCATGAAATTATCCTCACACCACATGGAACATCTGTAATTGAACAGTCAAGTTCCACAGGAGTAAATCCCAGAGTAGCTTTGGGTTCACACTGCATTAATTTTAAATAACCTCAGGATCCTAATCCAAGGAGAGAATTTATAAAAGTTAATTTTTTCCACTGTATCTTAACAAGGCCCCGAATGTTTAATGTCTCAAAAGGGTATAAGAAGAGAAAAGAATCATGTTATCTGACAAATGTTTATGTCCCCAATTTTCAAAACAAATATCAGGTGCCAAATGTCTCACCCCTTTCTCCTCACTGGGAGGTTGTGGAATGAGAAAAAGCACAGGGATGACTCTGTTAGCATTTCATTACCATTTAGATAGGCACACAGCCATTATTGCAACTGCCACCAGGCTTAAGCACTGAACTAAAAACCCTCTGCCTACTTACACATAGGAGATGGCTTTCTAAATCCAACCAATGAATAGTAAAGGCTTTCAAAGGGGACTGTGATGTTCATTTCATGATGCCTGTTATATATTTACCATGGACCAACTAACTTCTCATCATTTTCACCTCGTAACTTTCTCACTTTTTTTTTTTTTTTTGGTACTGGCAATTGAACCCTGGGGCATTCTAACCTCCAAGGTACACCCCCAGCCCTTTTTATTTTATTTTTTTAATTTGAAACAGGGTCTCACTAAGTTGCTGAGAGTCTTGCTACTTGCTAAGGCTGTGCGATCCTATCTCAGCCTCCCAAGTACTGGGATTACAGGCATGTACCACCAAGCCCGACTCCTCACTCACTCTTAATCCCCTGCCAAACTCTCTTTTCTCTCCATAATCTCATATACCTGGGTTTGTCATGCATTTACCATGAAGGAAGACCATTCAATAACGGACCCAAGAAATATGAGATTTCTGAGCTCTTTTAAAGAAAAACTTAAAACTCTGCTCCCCTTAGTCCTAGGATCTGTCAAATTGGGGTATGGTTTCAGTCTGCCATATTTGGACTTCTTACAAGATTCTGGAGTTCAAAAGAAAACAGGAGTTCTTCCCTTTGAGAGATACTATTAAAATATTTATGGATAATAAGATGTCTGGGATTTGCTTCAAAACAATATGGGAGAGAGTGCAGATGAAAGAAAATCGACCATGAGCTGACCATTGCTGCACTGGGGAAATGAGGATATGGGGGCTAATTCTGTGTCCATGCCTTTAATTTTCTAAAGGAACAACACTTTGAAGGATGAGTCACCTAGACAAAAGAAACAAGCAAAACCATGTACAAAGCATGAAGACATGAGACAGCCTAGGACAGCTAAAAGAAAAAAAGCATAATCAAGAATGGGAATTTGGCTTCAGTAACAACGAAGACGTGACCACTCAAGATAGAAAGCAGGACTTTATAGTCAAAGAACAAAGAAATCACGTGAGTTATAAAATTTGCTGTCATGTTTTAGAAAGATCATTCTGTAAGAAAACAGGGGTAGGTTTTATTACTAAAGAGTAGGCAAAGTCGGCAATATGTCTTTTCAAAAGTGCTCTCTCTTGGCTTCTAGACAGGGGTAATCATGTCTCTTATCTTCATCTGATATTACAATGAAATGAAAATCTCAAATGTATTCACTCCTTGCCTATACTTCATAGAGTTAGAGGCTTAAACAGATAACTGGGGCATTCTCAACTTTATAACAATAACAAACCTCATGAAGAGGGTTGATAAAGGGGTTTTGTTTAGAAAAATACGATTTTTGCAAACTAAAAAAAAAAAGACAGGGAGAAGGGCAGAAGAAGTAGACGGACAGAGAAGATATGCAGCCCGGGCTAAGGGACCAGGGAAGTCCAATCCCCAAGTTTAAGTTGTCTATGTAGCTGCTCCCAAACCTTTATCAAAATCCCTCACAAATGCCTTATCTGAGCAAAATTGTTTAGGGCACATGTGTGTTGTGTATGGTGTGTGTGTACAAATGAAGAAAAATAGTCAGATTCTGCATGATAAACAGGAAGATGCACATGATGGGCAGCAAGATGATCCCTAAGCAGAATTAATGCCACAGAGGCACAAGAAGAGGGACAGACACAGCCATGAGCTGAACATCTTAGCAGAGACCACTGTGCTCTGCTAAGACCAGGGAACAGAGTCAAGCCCACCTTATCTAGAAACTAAGGGGCTGGGGGACCCTCACTGCTGGAATCCAGTGACCATATCATCCATAGCCTATATGTATAAAAAATGTTCTCCATAGAATCTGAAAACTAGAGATTTTGGGGGATATATATATATATATATATATATATATATATATTTTATTTCACAGGAGAAATTCATGAAAAAGAGTTTAAAGTGGTAACAGAGGCACATCATGAAAACTGGGGTGAGAATGGCTGTTTTGGTAGAGCACCTCTTTCTGTTCAAGAAGTAATACACATTCCCAAACATCAGTACTTTGTAAATTGTCCAGGAAAGGCAGAATATTAAACTAATGAAATTTTATCTCATTGGAACTGCTCAAATCACTAGCTAGCTTTTACTGCCCCCTCCTGGCCATTTCTAGTAGGTCTGCCCTGAACTACCAGTACTGATACACAAATCATTACTTTTAAGAATCTCCAACCAGGTATACTTGGGAGGCGGAGACCGGAGGATCCGGGTTCATGGCCAGCCTCAGCTACTTAGTGAGGCCCTCTGCAACTTTGTGAGACCTGGTTTCAAAATAAAGTATAAAAAATAAGGCTGGGGGTGTAGCTCGGAGGTAGAACACCCCTGGATTCAATCTCCGGCATCACAAAAAATTAAAAAATTAAAAAAAAGAATCTCCAACCAGGTAAAGCATCAAGCTAAACTATGATCACTTTGCAAATGAAAATCTATGCTACTTGAGTGGGAGTCCCTGATCAAGGTGGCTGGCAACCAGACACACCCCTTCAAGATACCCCCGCCAGCATCTGGTCCTCAGTTTTGTGGGTCAGGATCCTGGTCACCAACAGCATCCCATGGGCAGATCTGTGTCTGGCAGGCAGGTGCACATTAGCCTAGCTCATGAAGACATACAATGCTAGAATGCCAGTTTACAGATTTAGAATAAGAACGATGACCCCCATGGTAACTGGAGCCTCACCTCTTCCTGTGAGGACCTCCTCTCTCCATGGGAGCCACATAGGAAATCACGCATTCAGCGAGTTTCTTAGTGATGAAGACAGAGAGGCCTGGCCTGGGCCAGAAAACACAAACCAGAATGCCATCAAGCTCTGACCAGAGGGAGATGACAACGCCACTGGGCAAGACAAGTCAATCACTGGATCAGGGACTTTCTCCCAAGCCAATGGTTAACTGGGCATTCTCAGGACTTGCCTTTGCGACGTCTCCTTGCCTTCTTCTGAGCAAACCCACTCCATTCCTCACTGGCAAAAGTCTTTCCATGAGGATGATCAAGCCCCAAATCAAATTATCAGTCAGTGCTGACCAAAATGCACTGTGCACTGATATACGATGGCCTGTTCTCTGTAAGGGCTGTGTTTCCCCTATTTCCAAGCTCTAGAGACACCCCTTAGTAGTCCAATGTTCTCCCTAAAAACAGGTAGTGCCAATTCCCATTTGTTGAGTGATTAAAAGTTTACAAATAGCTTGCACCTCTATTATCACAGCTATTCCCCTAAACCACTGCATGGGGCTCTTTGGGTAAATATTATGATTCTTATTTTATAGATAAGTACTCTAAAATTCAGGTGTGAAAAGTAGTATTTCCAAGGTCATAGAATTAGCAAATACAGGATTTAGACTAAAATTCACATGTCCTGACCCCAAACAGAGGAGCTTTGCCTGACCCACTGCACTACTCACATACTCAACAGATATTAATGGAGTGTCAGTTATTAGCTAACTACTATTGCAGGCACTGGGGACACCATGATGAATGAGTCCAATAAGGTTCCTACTTCCATGAAACATGTTCAGAGGGGGGGCAGAGGAACAAGGAATTTCTTGGTTGGTGATAAGTCCTATGCTGACAATAAAGCAGGGTAAAGTGAAACACTGCTTGACTATTTTTCTGTTTTGGGTCACCAGGGAAAGGAATGTCATTTCTCTTAGGAAATGACATTTAAGTAGGGTTGGGGATGACAGGAAGTCAAAACACTGATGTACGGAAAGAGCATTGTAACTCACAGGGGTGGCTAATGAAAACACTCTAGGGTGGGATGATGCTTGCGGTGTCTGAAGATGACGAGCAAGAAGCCCACTGTGCTGGAGCAGAGGGCAAAGGAAGAGGAGGAATGAGGCAGGTCCTGGAGGTGGACGGGAGCCAACCCACATGGCATTTTGTCGAGGACGCACAGTCTGGCTTTGTTCTGTGTGTAATGGAAAGGCATCACACTGCTGCAGAAATATGCTGCTTTTCAGCGTGGTCACACCGTTCTAGAACAGGTTTTATACTCCAGAATTACAAAGTGCCTATCATCCCACTCTTCCCAGAACACAATGGTTGTCTTTATTGAACATAGATTTTTCCCCATAAACTGGGAAGTATTTTAAAGACTTCGGAACACAATTTATCTTGCAAGAAGGAAAAAGGGTTGTTGCATCTGAACACCCATGTTTATAAGTGGTAGGTTCATAACCTCCACATTCAGGCACACTGAGCTACAGGAAGCCCTGGAAGGCTCCCCTGGGGCACAGGTTGACTTTTAGAAGAGTTTGGTTCAGAAAGGCCAGGGGAGACAGGTGCCTTGCCCACCTAGTGGGGCAGCTCCCCAAAGCTCTAGCCCGTTGCATTCTTCCCATAGCTCACTGCTTCAGTGCTGGCCTGAACACTGCTATCTCCAGACTCTACAGCCGACTTATAAGTCAGAGCAAAGCAAGGCTCAAGAACATTCCAAGAGGTGGCAATGGAAAACAGTCAAGAAAATAGAGACAGAAAAAAAAGGAAGGTAGTATGGGGTGGAGATTCATAGCCTTCTAAACAGAAATTCATTGCATTAAAAAAAAAATTAGGCCTGGCGTGGTAGCACACGCTTGCAATCCTAGTACTCGGGGGGTGCTGAGACAGGAGGATCGCAGGTTTGCGGCCAGCCTCAGCTACTTAGTGAGGCCTCTGCAACTTAGTGAAACCCTGTTTCAAAATAAAGCATAAAAAATAGGGCTGGGGGTGTAGTTTGGAGGTAGAATGCCCCTGGATTCAATCCCCAGTGCTGCAAAAAAAAAAAAAAAATTAGGAGGAACATTGAAGATGGCTGAACAGAGATGACCTGCACATGATTCTGCCACAGAGAAGGACAAGTCCAACAACAGAAAAATTGCACTGGGGGACAGTGACTGAGGGAGAGCACTGGAAACCAGCAAGGAAGGGGCAAGAGTCCCAAACAGCACAGAGCTAGAAAGGAAACCTAGAGAGAAAAGCAAAATGCAACTGTGACCCAGGCTTCCTGGCCAGAGGGCAACCCAACACTGCCAGGAAAAGGTACGCAGGAGAGTACCAGTAACCCCAATAGAAGCAGACCTGCAGTCCTAACTGAATAACAATCCCACAGTCCCCACAGGCTCCAAGTCTAGTTTGGGAAGTTGGCTGCTCTTAAGAGTGACTGATCCAAACAAAGAATGCACATTAGACTTCCCCCAGCCCCCATGCTGCTACAGCAGCCACTTCTAAATGCCATCTTACCTCGGGAGGCTACAGACGGCCCCTGAGGCACCAGAAACCTCAGGCCTGTGTACGACTCGCACAACAGAAGACAGCCCCGTGAGCATCCTGCAGTTTCAGGACCAGTGGCTGCTGAAGCCACAAGCCCACGTCCCACCTGAGCTTGCCCCAGGGGAGTTAGGGAAGGTCTCCTCCCCGGCCCATAGACGTAGGACAGTAGCTATGGGTGCAAAGTGCCCACTTCACTCACACCTGTCCAGTGGTCCTGGGGAAGATTCCATCCATGTCTTGAAGCTACCAGTGTCCCAAACACAGCACTATCTTTATCCACCCTGCAGGAACTAGGGAAAATCTCCTACCCAGTCCACAGACTTGGGACTCTAGTTGCTGGTGCAAAAAGCCCCAGCATCACTCAACCTTGTCCCTTGGGATTAGTGGAAGGTCCCATCCATGTCCTACAGTTCCAGGACTGTGGCTACCAATGCTACAAGGCCCTGCCCCGCCGGCACTTGCCCTGCATGACCTAGGGTCATTCCTATCCAGGTGTTGCAGCTCCGTGACTACAGATACCAAAGCCACAAGCCGCTGCCACTATGCTCAACCTGCAGGCCCTAAAAGCCTTCACCAGGTCTTACGCCTCCAAGAGCACAGGTACCAGTGACAAGCCCAAACATTACCTGCACACTGGGAGGCCTAGGGCAAGTCTCCTCCACAGCCCGCAGACTTCGGAACATACTTGCTGGTGCCAAGAGCCACGACATCACTTGCACTTGGCCCTTGGGGACTGGAGAAGATACCATCTGGGTCCCACAGCCCCAGTACCACCCACAGTCACGCCACAGAATGAAAGGCCCCATTTACATCCACAATCTGAAGTCCATTCTTACTGGTGCCACAGACCCCAGCACCACCTGTCCTCATCCTGTGGGACCTGGGGAAGGTCCCATCCCATCCTGTGGCTCCAGAACTGTGGCCACTGGTACCCAAGGCCCAGGCATCTCCTGCATTCATCCTGAGGGTCCTGGGAAAGGTCTCCTTCACATCCTGTGGCTCAGGGACTATGGCCGTTGGAGTCACAATACCTCGGTGTCACCTGTGCTTGCCCTGAGGGCCCTGGGAATAGTCCTCTCCACATCCTACACCAACAACACTGTGGCAGCTGCTGCCACAGCCCTAGTACCACCAGTGCTCAATTCTGTGGAGCCTGAGGACACACACTTTGGGAAGTCTACGTCCACTGAAAAGTGTTACTGCTACCTCCATGAATCACTGCAGTCTAAACTATTGAGGCACTCATAGACTCCACAGACAAAGTTGAAGAAATCACACAGAGACTAAACTTTTGAGGTCACCTATAACCAAAGCACCTACCCAACTGATAACATATATCCCATCTAAATGAAAAAAAAAACTTTATACCACAAAAGCTACTTCATAAAACTAGAATAGACAAGATGTGCAGACATCAACATGGGGACACAAGAAACAAGAAAGGAAGCATGATACCTCCAAAGGAAAAACAATTCTCCAGAAATAAATCCCAACTTGAAGGAAATCTATTAAATGCCTGAAAAGGAATTCAAAATAATGATCCTAAGGAAACTCAGTGAGATACATTTTGTGTTACTTTTTTTTTTTTTTTTTTTTTTTGCTGGTACTGGGGATTGAACCCAGGGGCACTCTACCTCTGAGCTGCACCCCCAGCCCTATTTTTTATTCTTTATTTTTTGAAACAAAGTCTCACTAAGTTTTGGAGGGCCTCACTTAGTAGCTGAGGCTGGTGGTAAACCTTTGAACCTCCTGTCTCAGTCTCCCAAATGCTAGGATTACAAGCATGAACCACCACGCCTGGCTTGTATTCTCTTGTATTTGATGAACAGCTCAGGATATGAATAAGAAATTCATCAGAGATAAAAATCACACAAAAGAATCAATCAGAAATCTTAGAGCTGAAAACTTCAATCAATGAAATAAATACAATGGAAAGCTTCTACAACAGACTAAAACAAGAAGAAAGAATTTTTACCTGGGTGTGGTGGTACACATTTATAATCCCAGTACTTGGGAGGCTGAGACAGGAGGATCGCAGGTTAAAGGTGAGTCTCAGCAACTTAGTGAGACCCTGTCTCAAAATAAAAAAAATAGAATAGGGCTGGGGGTGTAGCTCAGAGGTAGAATGCTCCTGGGTTCCATCCTCAGTACCACCAAAGAAAAAAAAAAGTTTGCATTCCATACTGGAATGTTCAGTGAATTTTTATACTTTTAATTACAAATTAGAGAAGATGTTATAAATAATGAACAAACACTTTTGTTCCAGCTTCCCATGTAATGTTAAAAAGAACAATTTGCGAAGAGATATTTTTGGTGAGCCTTGGGACCATCTTTATCAAACTCCGAAGACAAGCTTGATTTTCACTGACATTAAAAGGCACATAATTTGATGAAATAAAGATATGCAGAGTAACTGTTTAAAAAAAACATATTTGGATATTGGTTTGGCAACAGGAAGATGAAGACAAAGATTGATCAGAAAACTGAGCGAGCTTCCTCTTGGCAGACACTTAGACATTCAGTCCAGGACCTCTAAAACAACTGCTGAGCTTCCTACAGCTGTGGGCGCTGCAAGCTTCAGATTTCCTACTTAACCCCTAGGAGGCCTCATTTGCAACTCAGATTCCTGGGCCTTTCAACATCAGCCTGTAGTCACTTATGTCTAAAATCAACAATGCACTTGTGATACTTCACTCCTAGCTTCCTCCTAGTATTCACTCCTCGTCCTCCATCTCCATCACACTCTGATCCCCAAGATACCACTGGTTGTCATTTTTACACATTTCATACAAGCATCTGTGGAGGTTCAGAACACAATAGCCCAAAACATGGTCCCTTGGCATCCTGAGTGTTTAAACTAAAGAAAATTGAGAAAACTGCAGAAGCAGTAAGGCCACACTCTAACCTTCTCCCTTCTTTCCCCCCGAGGCCATAAAAAGAATTCTCCCTCCCTTCTTTCCTGAAGACCCTTATGTGACAGGTGTACTGCCCAGTACCCGTGGGAAAGGGATGAAAACACAGAAGAAGCTGAGCCAACAGAAGCCTTGCTAAGTTCCTCTGGACTTATTACCATTAGATCACACCCTTTGTCCAATTCTATTTCTAAACAATGGTCCATTCTTCATCAGACTTCAGCATAAAAATAAACAATTCTCCCTAGGTCTTTGGGTCTTCATTTCTGAAATCTCTGGTGTCTCATAAAACTTTGTACAAGTAAACGTGTTATGCACTTCTTTTGGTAGTCTATCTTTCATTACAGGGATGTCATCCATAAACCTACTAATGGGTGTGGGGAAAAAAATCTTACTTTTTTCTCCCTAAAAAGCCCACATTTGCCCTGACTGGTGAGAGCTGATGTAATATTGCCATGTACGCAGGTGAGGCACCAGAACCAAATGAGAGGGAGTGAAGGCAGAAGCACAGGACCAGGAAACCAGCACACCTGGCTCCCACTGGGACTGTGAACCAACTATGGTCCTAGAAAGACTACTAAGCCTCTTTGAGCCTCCATTTCCCGATCTACAAGATGAGAATGTTAGACAATCTGTACTTCATTTGGTTTTCAAATTCTGGTGTTTAAAATCTCCTAAATGTTTCTCACCTGCAAAGAAAGACCTGGACCATCTAAGATCATCTTTGAACCATTGATTAAACCCTAACTGTACAATATTTCACTGCATCATTAATGCCCTAAAGAAGACAGCAACCAAAACAAATATATGACTATGACTGAAAAATCAACATTAAAAAACCATTTGTTCACTCATTGATTCTCCTGGCAAATTTGTACAGAACACTTATTCCACACCAGGCAAACAATGGTGAGAGAGACACAGTCACATGCAGCTTACAAACTAGAAGTCTGGATATTAATCAAAGCACTTAACACATTTCCCAAACTGACTCTAGTCTAGTTACCTATAACAAAAGTGAAAACACTGCTTCACCCTCAAGATCATAGAAAAATAGGGCTATCCACAGAATATAAGAGTTCTTTAACTCTTCAGAGAACCTAACACCATTTGTGAAATTGGCTGGAAAATATCAAAAAGAGGATTCATGGAAAAATGGGTAAGAATGTTCTAAGTGAGAAGACAGAAGGAAGGCTCCTGGTTAATCTACTGTACCAGGGCATCCTTCAAAATTAGTGTGCCAAAATTCAGAAGCACTTGGAGTAGCTAAAAGCTCACGCCCACTCTCAACAGTAGAGAAATCTTAAAACAGGAGCAAAAGCAAAACAGGTATCCAGTGCTAGATTCTCAGAAGTGCTCTACATACTCCAGAGACAAAGAGAGGGCAAGACAGGCAAGAGCTAGTTTCATTTCAGGTTTATGTGATCAGAAACCAGCACACAGATCCATGTGGGCAATTCAGAAGTGAACAGCCAGGCGTGGTGGCACATGCATGTAATCCCAGTACTTGGGAGGCTGAGACCAAAGGATACAGGTTCGCAGCCAGCCTCAGCTACTTAGTGAGGCCCTCTGCAACTTAGTGAGACATGGTTTCAAAGTAAAGAATAAAAAATAGGGCTGGGGTGGAGCTCGGAGGTAGAATGCCCCTAGGTTCAATCCCAGTACTGCAAAAAAAAAAAAAAAGAAGTGAACCAGGGGTGCTTTCAGTCACTGGAATAGTGGAAAGACCCACCTCCTTGTTGGAATGCCCAGGGAGAGAGCCTTAAATGGTGAAGCTTAGAAGACTGAGAGTACCTCACCCACTGGGTGCGCCAGGCAGAATTCCACCCTTCATCTCCACTCTGCCCACTACTCCCAACCTCCACAGCCAACCATTGAGAAACGGCAGGTCAATTCTACCTCATGAATGTCCCAGCAGCTCCACGTCTGCATCCATTACTGCAGCTTTTGAAGCGCTGATTATCCTAGTTCAGGCCTCCATCATCTTGTCTGCCTTTCTTCCTTTTAATCTTGCTTTCCAACATCACACACACACACACACACACACACACACACACACACACACAAGCTTCTAACCCTACTGAACTTTTTCAGTTTCCCCAAATATGCCTCAGATCTCTCAATCTCATCTTTGGACTTTTGAATACACCTTTCCCCAATCCTTGCTCCCTCACCTACCTGTTATCTGTTCAGTTTCGCAGGATCCTCCAGGTTGCCCCTTAGACATCACTTCCGCTGAGAAGCCTCTTTAGATTCCCCTGGACTCTCTTGCCCTGTGCTCCCCCAGTACCCTGGACTCCCATCATCATAAGATCTATCGCCCTGCATTATAACTGCCTGTCTATCTAAACCACACTTTAGACCATGTGTTCTGCAAGGACATAAGCTGCCTTTTCCTTATTTGCCTTTACAACCTTGTCAGCCCAACCAAAGAACATAAGTCAACTAATATGCCCATGGATGAGTGAGTAGCAAGCAGTCCTTCAATTTTGTCTATATGACTCACTTTGCCACCAGGCTCTACCCAGGCTTGACCATGACCTGCATTCCATGGGTCTAAGCTAGACCTATCTAGCCCAATACACTAATAGGCATGGAGGCAGTTACATAATTGAGCCAAAGATGGACTCTGTATATTGGCCTCTACAGTTTGCCTTCTTCTTCACAGCAGGCTGAGACCCATCAGTTCAAAATTCCACCTGTGTGAAACCTGTGTTTTTAAACATCCAGTCCTGGCCGGGCGTGATGGCGCATGCTTGTAATCCCAGTACTTGGGAGGTAGAGACCAGAGGATCCGGGTTCGCGGCCAGCCTCAGCTACTTAGTGAGGCCCTCCGCAACTTCATGAGACCCGGTTTCAAAATAAAGGATAAAAAATAGGGCCAGGGGTGTACCTCGGAGGTAGAACACCCCTGGGTTCAATCCCCGGTACTGAAAAAAAAAATATCTTAAACATCCAGTCCTTTTAAACACAGTCCACATCAGCAGACTGTTAGCCATGTAGAGCCTGCATCTAATACCTGCTACATAAGATAAACCTCAGGGCTACAAAGTCCCCAAGTTGCTGCTGCCCTTCTGAGCTCTCTGACCTAGAGACCCCCTAGCCTTGCTGCTGAGTGGTGACACAAGGCCACATCAATTTTCCTCTCCCAGGGGACCTTCTGCCCCCACATCATAGCCTCTGGAGGGGCTCATATTTTGAAGAACTTCCTTGGTTGGGTGCAATCTTGTTGAAGCATACCCCAAACAAAGCCCCATGTGGCACTGCCACCTTGTGCTCAGGTCTTTGTTTCTTGATCAGCCCCCAAGTCCCTTGAACCTCCTACAGACAGAAATCTGGGGAATTCTATGGATTTATAATCTCTCTGTATTCCCAGTTGGTAATTTTTAATCTGTTTTATGACCCTAGCTTTAAATTTATCAGGTTTAGTCAATCTTGTTCCTAAAACATAAACTTTGCCTGTGGAGTTCTAGTCTTATAATTCAGGACAGACTTCTGGCTCTCACGACCCTACTCATCTATCTCGATCTTACTGGGCTGATACAGCTTGGATGCTGAATGCTCCCCAAAGGTCCATGTGTTAAAGGCTTGATCCCCAGGGTAGCACCATTGGGAGGTGGTGGAACCTAATGGGAGGTGGAACCTAATGGGAGGTCCTTGGGTGATTGTGGGTATGTCTTTGAAGGGGACCTTGGGGCCTGTTCCCTTCCTGTTCCTCTTTGGCTTTCTGGCCATAATATGTACAGTTCACTCCGCCATGTGCTTCCCACCACTGCCATCTGGCAACCAGAGCCAACTCAGGGTCTGCCTGATCATGGATTGAACCTGCAGAATTGCAAGCCAAAATAAACCTTTTCTCTTTATACATTAATTACTTCAGTTATTTCATTATAATGATAGAAAGCTAACTAATACATAGGCTTTGTAGCTCTAAACCTTATTTTCCTGTCATAGAGGACAACTTGGAGTGCTAGCTTTATCAGTCCTGGACCATCTTTTTAGTGCACAATCCTAGCAAACAGCCCTGAAACTTTCACTTTAGCCACAGTCACTGTTAGAAGAGGACCTCTGAATGAGGTGCTCTACAAATACCTAGTTTCTGGTCTACAGTCCACAATATCTGCAACACAGCTGACACTAACATGGCTGGAGACAGAATTGAGAATAATGAGTAGAATATCACAGCATTTATGGTCTTATTTGTAGCTATAAAAAAAGGGAAGATTTATTGGCATAATAGGAACTTTTGTCTTGGTTTTTTAAAGCTATTTATCATGACACTGAGTGGGCCTGAGAACCTACTAAGAAATGCTGAAAGGAAAGAGTTCATACATACTATAAGAGACCAAATACATTTTCATACAATCAAATTTGATTGTATGAAGTGAGACCTCATTTTGAGATAGTTATAACTTCAGTAAGAAATGTCAACATATCTTAAGTAATTTTGCCCTTGTGGATGTTAGATCAAGTTGAAGCTTTAATCATATTTGGTTCATGACCAGGAAGAATAACAGTGTCTGAAGAGAGGCAGGTATAACTACAAAGTCACAGTTGTCTCAGATTAGCATTTTGGGGGCCTGTTGACTTGAGAGTCTATCTACTTGTCCCCCAGTGTTTTAGACAGCTTTCCCATCACAGTGACCAAAATATCTGCCAAGCACAACTAGAGGAGAAAAGGTTTACTAATGCTCATGGTTTCAGGAGTTCTTCTGGCTCTAAGACAGAAACCTTGGCAGTGGGGCATGGCAGAAGGGTACTGCTCTCAGTCATGGTGGCTAGAAAGAGAGAGAGAGAGAGGAACCGGAAGCAGACAGAGATATATATAGTCCCCAAAGGCATGCCCACAGTGACCCTATCTCCTCCAGCCATGCCCCCCCCGAACCTTGCTGTATAAGGACATGCTTTCAACACATGAGCCTTGGGGGGGGGGTCATTCCAAATCCAAACCATAACACTCAGGCTGCGTGATAACTTTCTATAGAACAAGGTACTGTAACGTTTGCATCTTGCTCTGGCTTTAGAGATTTCAACATCTGACGGATTTGTGGTAAGTTGTGTTTGCTGCTGTGGGAACCTTCTCAGGCACTGTCTCTGATACACATTCTAGGAAAAACACCCATAGCCATCACTTGTCAATGAATATCTGGCCTCCAGTTTTCAGTAGGCACCCACTTCCTTCTTTTCAAATATCTAGGACCTAAAAGAAAGTATAGCCCAGGGCAAAAGGATGCCACAAAAAATAAGTCTCCAAAAATGAGGGAATATGCTAACATCAACAACTTCATCATCTCTCCTATCCCTGACAAAAAGCCTCAGGTAGACATCCAGTTCACATGGCACCACATTTGGAACATAGAGATGTTCTTAGTTTCTCATGGGTCTGCTCATAGTAGAAACTCTGAGACAAGTACAAAAGTCTGAAATATCAAAGTAGACCAAATATATGGACATTACAAATACAACATATACATACAAATACAAATATCTTATGAGAAAGCAATGAACCATAATAGCATCACAGATAGTTAGGTTTTAGGGTAGAGAGTGGACAAGAAGGCATACAACTGGGAATGAGGATTTGGAAAAAATGAGAGCAAGAACATCATATAAAGACAGATTCCTACTTCAGAGAAAGCCAACAGTTCCGGGACAGAACTGCCTGTCCTAGCAATGCCAGATTATTGTCTGAGGGAAAGTGACTCCTGAGCTAAGGGACAAAGCTGCCCTTGGTTTTTCTTCAGCCAATGGCATTTTTCAAGATAATCTACTAATTTATGTTCATAGTTGCAAAAACAAAGACTTCTTAAATTTCTCATAGTGTTGTCTCACAATTAACCCCACTTGTCCATTTCTTAGTAGACAGGTATCCATGCTCTGTGTAAATTTGAAATTTGTCTCACTCTTCATTCATCCATTCAACAGATTTATGTGCCAGATACTGCGTTTTGTGTATCTGACACAGCCACTTCTGCCTACCCAATATCCACTTGCCATTTCTTATTAGCATCTTGATTTTGCCCAAGGAGAAATGTGCCTTCCTAATAATACTCACATTCCTAGAATGCTTTGCACCTGGGAGTGGACATGATCCAGATTGTCCCAGTAAGAATGGAATTATCTACTTCACAGGGCTGTGGGGGAAATTGTTTTTCAACAGAAGAAAAACAAAAACTCAAAGCTCCTTTTTTATCATCTTCCTTTTCCTTCCTAGAATGCATTTGACGCTTAAGGGTGAAGAGGCCATCTTGAAACCACAGGCTGCAAATGGGGAAGTAGAAAGCTGAAGGAGCCTGGGTAGCTGAAAACTTCTCAGAGCAGCTGCAACACTGACCTGCTCATCCACTCACCTTGTTTGGTGAGAAAATAAACACTGGAGTGGTCGTGCTTACTGCAGTCAGCCTTCCCTTAAATACAGCCTGCCCCGGGGATACAGTCAGCAAAAAGAAACTCTGCTCCTAACCTGTAGAGCCTCGCTATCAAAAACGAAGGGCCAAAGGTCACTAGTCATTGATCAACATCAAAAACAGACAGAGAGAACCAAACAAAGGAAAGAGTAGGAGCCTGGAGAAAGGAACAAAGCAGAGAAGAAAACCTCCCTCAAATCATCAGTGCAGAGACACCTCATCCGTGACAACAGAATGCCATTAAAGACCAACATTCAGGATTAAGAAAATGTGGTATATACATAATGGAGCTTTACTCACACCAGAAAGAACAAAATTACATCATTTACAGAAAAATGGTTGGAACTGGAGAACATCTTGCTAAGTGAAATAAGCCAAGACCCAAAGTCAAGGGTCACATGTTCTCTCTTATATGGGAGGATCTCATGAAAACAGAAGGGAAACACTAAAGGATGGGAGTTAGGGGGAGAGAGGGGAGGGGGGTAGCACAGAGAGAATGAAACAGACCAAATTATGCTATGTTCAGGTACAACTACATCATAATGAAGCCTATTATTGTATATAATTATAATTTTGAAACAAGGTCTCACTAAGTTGCTGAGGGTCTCACTAAGTTGCTGAGGCTGGCTGCAAACCTGCGATTTTCCTGTCTCAGTCTCCCAAGTATTGAGATTACAAGCATGTACCACCATGCCTGGCTACATAGTGGCTCTTAACCCAAAAGAAAGATTAGTACCATAAGCCATACAGCCAGCCTGGGAGTCAGTATGCTCTGAATCATGGGGATTTTGGGTGAAGCATGACTAATCCTGAGGTCCCTAGACCTTGAATATATGGAGACTGAAGTCATTTACCTTAGACAAGTTACTGAATTTCTGTGCCTGTTTCCTTACTTATATAGTTTTTCCACACCTATATATATTGGTTTGTCTATAGAAGTAAAACTACCATCTATTCATAGGGTTGTGATAATTATATGAAATTAATATATATGAATTTATAGTAATATATATGTATTATTAATATAGTGTATATATTAATACATACATAATATTTTATCTTAAAGCAATGCTTGGCATGGATAAAGTGCTCGATAAAGGTTAGGTATTATTATTATTATTATTATGTAACTTATGATTATTGTGGTTATATGTACAACTGGAAAAATAGCTAGTCTTGGTGAACAAGGTTTGGCTGAAGCCACCATGATCATTACAATGCTTTACCGAACTCCAAGACCTGAGTCAGTTCAGATCTAGACCCCCTTGAGTGCAGGGAAAGTCAAACACCCATAAGCAAAATCATCAATACCAATATGCTAATAGGACCTGAAGAGTTGCAAGTGCTAAGCATACTGGTGACTTAGCAAGATACTAGCATACAAGGACACTTTAAAAAGATGTAAGGGTATATCATCTCAGAGAAATTTCCAGGGGATCAAGATCCAAGTAAAGGACAAGTTGGTCCACTTTATGCCACTTATTCCTATGAGAAAAGCACAACTGTTGGTAAGCCTCTCTGGAATTTGGAGGCAATGTATACACAGATAGCAAGCCATTCAAACTCATTTGCCAAGTGAGCTACACCTGACCACAGGACTCCAGAGGACCGTGCTACCTGAGCTGTCCAGCTGGGATTTACCTGTTCCACCGAGCCATAAACTCAGGTATGCCTGGCAGCATTCCATCAAAGAATATATACACACATACACTGAAATGACCCTGGACCACAAATAAGTTGTAGGAAAAGGAAACTCACTCCCCTCCCAGTCTGTTAGGGGCCATGACTCCAGCCATGAGCTAACCTTCTTTAACACCCCACCAAACTCTCCAAGGGAAGTTGATAGATGAGGGGGGAATGAGTTCTGTTTACTGATGGTTTTCTATGATATGCTGAAACCTTCTGGAAATGAACAAATGCAACCTTACATGTGAGGTGGACCTAAGGGCAACAAAAAGGAGGAGTGAGAAGGAAGAAAGGAAAGAAGAGAGACAGGAGAAAGAATAAGAGAAGGGAAAGTCTTGCATCTGGTGGAATTTTGAGCAGTACCGTCCATAAGCCAATTTGTCTGAAAGAAAATTATTCAAAACTGTTTCATGAGCCTATCCAATAGTTTCCTGGGATAGTTCGGATAACTGATAGGATGAATGTTGACAAGGAGGCTCAGGGAAGAGTTTTGTAAGTGAACACCTCAGTGCAAGCCCAGCAAGGATATTTGTGACCTATGTAAATAATGAAAAAGCCCTGCTGCTCTCAACAAGGTGGCAGGCCCCACACACCCCAGCCTCTTCCCACAGCTGTTCCAATGCTTTTCGGTGGGCTCTTGACTCAAAAGCCATCATGGCAGCCATGAGGGTTTTGTGCTGGGTCAACAATGCAGACCACTCCTCACCAGGACTGACCTGGCTCTCCACACAGCTGGGTGTCTAACTTGCTAGTCTCCATGACCTTCCATATTCAGGTGTCAAGTTATATTAGACCTCTTCCATTTTGGAGAGGTCAGAGAGATGGCCTAATTTTGGATGTGTATTTGCTTTCCAAACCTACCATGCTTTTGCCAGCACCAGCACTGCCATCCATAGACTTACTGACTGCCTTAGTCATTGTCATGTTATCAAGTGTAATGCTGCTTCTGTCCAAGGACCTTGCTTTGTAACAAATGGACTAAGACAAGGGACACTGCCCATGGGATTCACTGGTCTTATCCCATCACCCAGAAGTAGCTGGCCTTACAGAATAGTCTATCGAAGATTCTAATATGGCACCAGAAGAAAGACAGCCTCTTATGAGGTTGGGATGCTGTCCCACAGGATGTAGAATGTGCTCTGAACCAGAAACTACATTATTGAACTCTTACCCATAGTCTAAATAAGTATCAAGAAGTGAAAGGTATACCCCTCACTATTACCTCTTAATTTACTCCTAAAGTATCTCCTTCCTATTCCTGAGACTCTGAGATATGCTTAGAAGTCTTAACACCCAGCAAAAATCATGTCCACCAAGGCACAATACAAGGATTCCACCAAATCAGAGGGTTATCACCTGGCCATTTGGGGCTCCTCATAGAACTACGTGAACAAGTAAAGAGGGATTATGACATCAGCCTAGAAGATTAATCTTTACTATGAAGGGGAGTTAGAGTTACTCCTACCTAATGGATGCAGCAAGGAGTACACACCGAACCCAAGGGTTTTGGCAGTTGTCTACAGTTAGTGGAAGATTATAGAAGACAAGTATATGTGGGACTGGCAAGAACTTGACCCCACAGGAATGGAGACGTGGATCACACCATTGGGTTAAGAATCCCAAGCATGAAAGATATCAACACAAAAAGAACACAGAATGATGGGAAATGAAGGGGAAAGTCATAGATACCCCCCACCAACAATCGGGCACAGAAATTAGCTTTAAAAGCCGGGTGTGGTGGTGCGTATTTGTAGTCCCAGTACTTGGGAGATTGAAACAGGAGGATCACAGTTTCGAGGACAGCCTTAGCAAGTAATGAGACTCGTCAACCTAGTGAGACCCTGTTTCAAAATAAAGAATAAAAATAGGGCTGGGGGTGTAGCTCAGAGATAGGATGCCCCTGGGTTCAATCCCCAGTACCCCCCCCAAATAAATTAGCTCTAAAGCATTCACTCTTAGTTTCTTATCTGCTGTGTAATGTATTTGCATGCAATTTTAATATCCCTTTATTATTACATGTAATTTTAACTAATATTTTTCCCTCCATCCTTTCCCTTGCTATTTAATATAGTGGCAACCATCTCTATAACTATGAGCCCATAGTTACATAATGACAGAACTTGAAGAGACATGGACACCCCCAGAACACCCAGACTTGGAGTTGGATACAGTCACTTACAAGTTATCCCTCTTTGAAGAGGAGATGTGTGTGTGTTTTCAACAGTATGAGCAATAGTTGTATATTTTCTTGAAGATCTGCAACACACCACTTGTGGACTATCTCTGAGAAGAGCTCCTTAAATCTTCTTTCTCAACAGGCCTGGAGAGGAGCTGCTCAGCACTCTCTTCCAGAAAAACAGAGTTCAGCTTCCCACTGCCCTTCAGAAAGCTACAATTACTACCACTTTTCCCACTAGTTGCTGACTGCTTTTATTTGCTGAAAACAAATGCATTCAAGTTTCCCCAAAACTATCTCCATTTCTCCCTTCTGATTATTCTTCAATGCTGATTTATACTCTCCAAAAATGAACACCGTCAACCATAACCAAAGCCAACCATGACTTCCTGTTTGCCAAAATGAAACCAACCCTCCTCCATCCCTTCTCATTTGGCCTCTCCACCTTCTGACAAATAGCACTTCTTTCCTGAAGCACTCACAGGACCATCTGTCTCCTCCTCCGTTAAGTAGCATTCCTAACCACTCATTGTGGGCTCCTCTTTCTCACCCTGCCTCCCAAATATTAGTGTTCTCCTAGGTTCAATCCTTCTAAGATAGGTCTGAGGCAAGTGCTGAAACAGCCCCAGAGATGGGCGAGGAAATCCACCTAGATCTGGTAGAACCCCGGTGTGGGCAACATCCATAACCCCAAGGCCCCCTGCCACTCCGCCCTGATGGATCAAACTTTCCCCAAGCCTGCCTCCACCTGAGACACTGACTACAGCAGCTCCAAGCCTCTCTGGAAACTGAAGTACAAAGTTAAAAGCAATAATAACCAACCTCACCCTAAAAAGAAAAATACACGGGAAAAAAATTTATTTTGACATCTCCAGGAGAGGATTAAAAGGGAATGAAAGAAAAGCCAATGTCCCTCAGTTGCCATGGAGTTCCAAATGTCATCTCCATTATAGTAAGTAGCACTGGAGCTCCAACAGCCAGCCCGCCTGCCACCCCTGCCTCCCCGTCCCCACCCGGAGAGGATTTAACACCTTCCACAGAGTTGGTGGATATCCTTATCGCTTGATTCACCACATCAATGCATCCCATGACAAACAACCTCTATCGACAGCCCTATTCCAGTTTTGTAGGGATCACTTCCTGGAATAATAACATAAAGTGCATGATTTCCTTCTGCTGCCTCAGGCGAATTCTTGAATCATGCCCTCCCTTGGCTAACTGACCATTCCCATTAACACCAGGCTGATGTCATTCACTAGATGAGTTCCTTTGGAATTTTTTCCTCACCCAAACCTGCACATAAGCCAGGTATGATGGCACATGCCCGTAATCCCAGTACTTGGAAGACTGAGAGAGGAGGATCACAGGTTTGAGGACAGCCTCAGCAAGTAGTGAGACTCTCATCAACCTAGCAAGACCCTGTTTCAAAATAAAATTAAAATAGGGCTGGGGGTGTAACTCCGAGGTAGAATGTCCCTGGGTTCAATCCCCAGTACCTCAAAAAAACAAAACAAAACAAAACAAAAAACACATAAGTGTTCATTAAGCAGCTCTGCAGTGAGCGCTGAGGGAGACAGACTCCCAAGGCAGAGGCAGAGTTGTTTCTCTAAAGCAGCTCTCGCTCTGTGTGGGGGTGCTCAAAAGGATCATTTCTGGGCAGGGTAGAACATTACTCAGTCCTGAGATCCTTGAAGAAGAAAGCCCAGTTGTATATTTTCTGGCCTGTAAGACAGAGAGGCACCCCTCATTCTGTCTGCACTGCCACCACTCTCAGTTGCAACTTTGGAATGTGATTAAAAAAAATTCAAGAAGAGAGCCCTACAGCCAAGAATATAAAAGGGATGGAACAATAATGTATCTCTTCATTGTTGCACAAAGAAATCAGGAGCTGGAGCCAGGGTCCAAGGACGGTATGGCCTTTGCAAGTTTCCCAACACCCTCGTGCTATTCTCTTGCCCTCTCTGAACATCCCAAGAGTGATTAGCTGCCAAATCCTAAAGTAGGGGAAAGCCTGTGTACCAGGGGAAAAATGGGGTGCTGGTGGGCTGGAGATGTAGCTCAGTGGTAGAGTACTTGCCTTGCATACATGAGACCCTGGGTTTGATCCCCAGTACCACCAAAAAAATAAGGTACCGGGGATCAAACCCAGGGGCATTCTACCTCCGCGCTACACCCCCGGCCCTATTTTTTATACTTTATTTTGAAACCGGGTCTCAAGAAGTTGCGGAAGGCCTCACTAAGTAAAGAGAGAGAGACAGGGAGAGAGAGAGAGAGCTGAGGCTGGCCGCGAACCCGGATCCTCTGGTCTCCGCCTCCCAAAGTACTGGGATTACAAGCGTGCGCCACCACGCCCAGCATAAAAATATTTTTGAAAGGGGGGGGGCTGCTCATTATGCTGTGCCCACTGCAGCCCGAAGAGGAAACCCTAAGGAGTGATATAGAGATGGCTCATCTGCCACAAGGAGAGAAGCAATCAGGCCCCACAGGGCTGCACCACCTGATACACCGGCATTACTGCTGGGGTACTTCTTGGAAGAGTTCCTTCCTCTTTCGAAAAGGCACAGTGGGACTTCCATTTCAGGCCATATAGCAGATTACCTAGCCAGAGAATCATCCCCAGTGGAGAGCACTTAAATACTAGATAATAGTTGAAAGCATATTTTTAAATATGAAACTGAGGTATTTGGAAAATGAATAAAATCCTTGTAGGCCAGAAATAATATGAAGCATAAGCAGAAAGAGGGTGAGCAGTGCTGCTTGTCTTCGCCCAGTCGCATCTGCCAGGCGCCAGGGGCCCAGAGCGTGTCTTTCCAGCAGCCACAGGTGAGGACAGGTGGCAACGCTTGGAGTCCACACTGCACAGGAGGTCAGGGTGAGATCGCACATAAACCCAGACCGCCGAAGGTCAAAATTTCCATTACCTGTGTGCCCCCCAAAACCTAAGTCATAAATTTAAAGTAACATCAAGTTGGTTACATCTCCAGGCACCTGGCAGAAACAAATATTCTGAATGAATGTGTTCCAAAACAGATACTAAAGAATTCCCAAGCAGCACACCTGTAATCCCAGTACTTGGGAGGCTGAGACAGGAGGATCGCAGGTTCAAGATCAACCTCAGTAACTTAGTGGGACTCTCAGCAACCTAGCAAGACTCTATTTCAAAACAAAAATTTTAAAAAAGGGCTGGGGTGTAGCTCAGAAGTAGAATACCCCCAGGTACAACCCCTAGTTCCCCCAAAAAAACACAAGGATGAAATGGTAAATATCAAACATGAACTCACAATGAAAACCCTAAAACATGAGTGAAAACTAGCAGAAGTTAAATGGAGAAGGAGTCTAACACAGATGGCACACCCTCCTTTATATTTGAAATCGATAACTATAGGATATAATTATTTTTAACATGTTTGAAAGCATAAGAAACAAACTTGAAAACCCAGTCAGTTCTCCATATCCATGGATTCCACCAACCACAAATCAGAAATATTAAAAAAAAAACACTGAACATGAATGGATTTTTTTCCATTGTCGTTATTCCCTAAAACAGCATAACGACTATATAATGACTATACGGCATTTGTATTGTATTAGGAATTATATGCAATCCAGAAATGAGTCAAAGCACAAAGGAGGGTGTGTATAGGTAATATGCAAATACTATACCATTTGACAGAAGCAACCTGAGCATCTGCAGGTTTTGGAATCCACGGCAGTTCCTGGAACTAACTCTTCGTGGATACCAAAGATTTTATTTTATTTATTTATTTATTTATTTTGCAGTACCGGGGATTGAACCCAGGGGTGTTCTACCTCCGCGCTACGCCCCCGGCCCTATTTTTTATCCTTTATTTTGAAACCGGGTCTCACGAAGTTGCGGAGGGCCTCACTAAGTAGAGAGAGAGAGAGACAGGGAGAGAGAGAAAGAGAGAGCGAGAGAGCTGAGGCTGGCCGCGAACCCGGATCCTCCGGTCTCCGCCTCCCAAAGTACTGGGATTACAAGCGTGCGCCACCATGCCCGGCTGATACCATGGACTTTATATGTGTCAGGAAAGGAAACTACAAAGATGGACCTTGCAAATATGCAGAAGAACCAAAGAAAACTTACAGAAATAAAATTAATTGGTAATCGAAAAACACAAAAATCTAAAATTCAAACAGTAAATAAATTAATCTTACCAAATATCAGTAATATGATCACATTTTGATAATATTTCAGATGAATTTTAAATACAGTATACAGTCACTCGGTGTACATCATTCTAACAGCAAAAAGAAATGAAATGAGTTCTTAGATGTCATTCGCTGGTTGTATTTTTAGTCATAATGCTGAGTATAATTGTGGAACTATTTTATGTAAAAAATACATAAAATTTATGTATTTTATTTATTTACTATTATGTATTTTATTTATGTAATTTATGTATCTTATTACTATTTTATGTAAAAACACATTAAATGTGTAAGGTAGAATAAGTCAATAGATTATGCAATTAGGAATCAAGATTCTCATTGATTCAAAGAGAAAAAACAAATGAAATCTCAGGTACAAAGGGAAAAAACAGTAATGTTAAACTTGAATTTAAAATATCAAGATAAACTCATGTCTTTTGGAACTATATTTCCTAGGTCTGTGCCACTTAAAAGGCCTGCAAGTAATCATGCCCCTGCAGCAATGAACAACGATCAGATCTCGCCTCCCGAATCCAACTTCCCCCATAAAAGGAAGCAAGGCGCCTTTGGAGAGTTGGCTGACCCCGGTACTGGGCTAGGGAAAATGTAAGGTGAGCACTGGGACACGTTATAGCTCCAGAAGTCAAGGAAATGCTCACAGGCAAATAGAGGCATAAAGACAGAAGCCAGCTTGACCAAATTTGGGACAAGTTAAGCACCAATAAGAAAAATAACTACATTTAACCATAAAACGTAAAGTCATTTGCCAATACCACTGGATGGGAGTATTTCATTACCTCCTTATTTTGAAGAATTATACTTAAAGAGAAACTATTACATTTGCCCCTTTTTATGAGAAACTCTGTTCAGACCTAATTTATGATTCAGACCTAATTTATGATTTAAACTCTCTTTACAGAAGAATAGCAGCTATAAAATGAAAATCTAATGATAGGTTTAGAAAAATCAGCATTTCCAACTCCCAGTTAAAAAAAAACTGATTCAGACAAGGGTCATTAAAGGATGTTAAAACTCTGCAGTTACCACTATTCCAAGTTATTGGGGAACAGGATATTCACACAGCACTGGATTAACACAGCAAATGTTACTTGATAATTACAAAGGGATAAATGTACCCTTACAAGGTAAAAATCTGCAGTACCACCACATGCAAGTGATTTAGCTTAGCAATACCAACAGTAGTGAAAACCTGGTATTACAAGCCAGGCGTGGTGGCGCACGCTTGTAATCTCAGTACTTGGGAGGCTGAGACCGGAGGATCCGGGTTCATGGCCAGCCTCAGCTACTTACTGAGGCCCTCCGCAACTTTGTGAGAGCCTGTTTCAAAATAAAGAATAAGAAAATAGGGCTGGGGGTGTCGCTCGGAGGTAGAATACCCCGGGTTCAATCTCCAGTACTGCAAAGAAAAAAAAAAACCTGGTATTACATGCATCTCAAAAATATGAGGTATAAAGTAGCCTGTATGAAGTAATTTGCAAAAAAAAAATAACTAAGTTGTATTGAAGCAAGCTTCTAGAGGATCTAGACCTAATTTTCAGTGTATAGAAAGCAGGAGCTAGGACAAATTTAAGAATGAAATAGAAAAAAAAATCCAGAGTGGGGGACATTCTAAGACCATAGGTCTGGACTCTTTCAAAGTCAACATAATTTTTATTTATTTATTTATTTATTTATTTATTTATTTATTTATTTGTTTGTTTTTGTGGTACGGGGTATGAACCCATGGGCATTCTACCTCCGGGCTACACCCCCAGCTACTTGGTGAGGCCTTCGCAACTTAGTGAGACCCTCTTTCAAAAGAAAGAATAATAATAGGGCTGGGGGTGTAGCTCAGAGGTAGAATGCCCCTGGGTTCAATTCCCAGTACTGCAAAAAAAAAAAAAGATTGAACTGGGAGCTGAGACAGGAGGATCTCAGGTTTGAGGCCAGTGCATGGCAACTTAGAGAGACCCTGTTTCAAAATAAAATTAAAAAAGGGTCAGGGATATAGCTCAGCAGTATAACACCCCTGGGTTCAATCGCTGGTGGTGTAGTGCAGTGGTGAAGTATTGCCCAACTAGTTAACAATAAGGTAGACTAAACAGAAATGAAACCACATGATGCACCTGGTTGGATTCCAGGTTGAGAAAATAACAAAAAATAAATAAATAAATTTTGGAGACAACCAGAACAATATAAGCTAGTCATTAGAGGACATTAGAGAATTGTTCTTTAAGAATGATATGCAGTTGTAGTTAGGAAAGAGAACATTTTTGTGGGGGGAAAAGTTAACAATTGTTGGATCTGCATGACTGTTTATTATATAATACCTGCAAACTTTCTCTGCTTAAACTTTTCCCTTGTTCCCATGAAAATTTTAAGTATATGATATCACCTATGAGGTATTATAGCTAAAAATAACTTAAATTCATGAAGCTTTTGGATATGACTTTTTGGTTTGTAAGAAATACAGATCATAAAAGAATAAGCTAATGGGCATCATTAGGAGGCAGACGGTAGAGCATCCTGTAAGACAACTAGCCTGGTCCCTTCAACAAGTTGGTCCCTGAAAAAGGGATGGTGCTCAATTATGACAGTATTAAAGGACAACTAGATACAATGTGTGGTCCTGAACTGGATACTAGCTTGGCCAAACCAAGTATAAAGTATGTTTGGGGTCAACTGGTAAAAATCTAATTATTGTCTGGGCCTCGAATTAAAATTGGAAGGGTGGAAGGGTGGAGATCATGGACTAAAATCTCAGGTTACAAAATTATAAATAGGAAAACCACAAATGTATGTATAGAAAACGATGAAGAAGGACAAGTATTAAGATTTTTATCAGATATGATCTCTAGATAGATGGTAAGATAATACTTTCATTTTTAAATTTTGGATGGTCTATATTTTTTTTAACTTTCTACAGCCCTTAAAGTATTTTTATCTTTAAAATCTTTAGAGGAAAATATATTTATGACTTTGGGGTATTAAAGAATTATTTTTAAAAGAACCAAAAAAAGCACAAAATATCAAGGAAAATTTACAAATGCTACATGAAAATGTCTATTCATCAAGAGAGCCCCCCAAAAAACATAAAAGTCAAACCACAAACCAAAGGATATTAATATTTGTGGCAAACTACAAAAAAGATGATAATAAGAATAAATAACTCCTGTGACTCCATAAGAAAAAACAATCACAGTAGAAATGAACAAAAGTTAATAATAGTTATATCACTGAA
This sequence comes from Glis glis, assembly GCA_004027185.1. Lineage (NCBI taxonomy): Eukaryota > Metazoa > Chordata > Mammalia > Rodentia > Gliridae > Glis > Glis glis. The sequence continues at coordinate 93,544 of PVJS01000600.1, read as the reverse complement.
GATGATATACCAAAGTCCTGTGACCAATGAAAAGATACTCAGACCCATTAGTAATTAAGAAAATGTGAATTAAAACCATGATATATCATTCATACCCACCATATTTTCAAAATTAAAAACCAATATCAAGTGCCAATGAGAATTTCAAGGAGCAGAAACCCTCAGACACTGCTAGAGGAGTATAAATTGTTTCAATCAGCTTAAAAGATAATTTGGCATTACCCTGTTAATCTGCACACACATACTACACACAATCCCTCAATTCCATTTCTATGTGTATACATTGCACGCACTGTGGACAGTGACTCTTACCCAGTTGAATAACTTATTGTTTGATACTAGGGATTGAACCCACGGGTGCTATCCAACTGAGTTATATCCCCAGCCCTTTTTATTTTTTATTTTGATACAGGGTCTCGCTAAGTTGCCCAGGCTGGCCTCAAACTTGAGCTCTTCCTGCCTCAGCCTGTGGAGTAGCTCAGACTTACAGGCGTGTGCCACTGCACCTGGCTCCGTTGAATGTTTTCTGACATCATTTGTACATAAAATAGTTTAGAACAGAAAATAAGATGAGAGCATATTGCTAGTGGATTCATGTATTGCACACTATGAGAGTTTACACACACACACACACACACACACCTGTAATGCAAAGTGCATTTCTATTTTTAATACATGTGCCACCAATGTGAGCTCCAAAATGCATTTCTTACTATGGGTCATTTGCCAAAGAGTTTGAAAGCTACTGCCTTACAGGGGAATTCTTGCACATGAGCTCCAAGAGACTCACAGAAATGCAGTGTGTGGAACAGCAAATCCCTAGACAAACTCAAATGTCCTCCAACATGTTGAAAAAATAACTTGGGTGTACTGAAATGCTACACAAGAGTGAAAACGGGCTGTATGTGGTTACACGTATCAACACAGATGCTTCTGAAATACAATGTGAAGCCAAAAAGTCAAGTCACAGAAGATCGCAAGTATGAATCAGTGCTGGGGATGTAGCTCAGTCATAGAGCACTTGCCTAGCATGCATAAAGCCCTGGGTTCAATCCCAGGGAAAAAAGGAAGGATCTGTAGGGGAAAAAGGAAGGATCTTTTGAAATGGAGGGGGGTCTTAAAATATACAATTTTAGGGATTTAACTGTGGCCAAAGTACAATGAAAGAGAATGATAAACACAAAAACCAGATTACCTTTGGTTTTACCTTGAGGGATTCTGGCAGGATGGGATGGGAGTACAAAGGGATTCTAGGATTCTGGTTAGTTCTTAGGCTGAATGGTGCTGAATCAATCCTTGGTGACATCTGAGTCACTGAACTGACCACTCCTATAGCAGGTCTTAGGTGTAACTGTTATGTGATAATTTGTCCTGTTTAAGCCCCATTTCAAGCTGTGTTTTCTATTCACAGAATAAAACACTTGAACTGAAACAGTCCTTTAGTCTAGATGCTGTGTAACTGGGCTCTGACTCAGTATAAGCCATCATTTAATCCTACCCTGTGTCTCATCAGATCACTAAAACCTGACAATATTAGTTATCCCCAACTACAGAAACATCCAGAAGAAAGGAGCTTGAATGCTCCAAAGAAATAAGATGGAAATGCTAATTACACTGATTTGGTCAGTACACGCTGTATAGATGTCTTAAAATATCATACTGTATCCCATAAACATGTACATCTTTTAATATTTGTCTTTAAAATAATATTGTCTTTTAAAAAAGAACTGTAAAGACCTCTGTGACCAAAGAAAATGTTGTAAGAAGCTGCACAAAGCTAGTTTTTTTTTAAAAAAAAAGGATCTGTTTGGAAAGACACTATCATTAAAACAGCTCAACATTTATTTTTTCCAGTCCTAAAAGGCTCCTGCCTTAGAAACATTCTGATTAAGCATGTGTGGAACCAAGGGCAATCAAGATTTTAAAAATCCATAAATCACCAAACAGATAAGACAGGCTTTTGCTCTTGCCTTCAGCAGGGAGCATCTTAATCTGCCTGAAAGATCACACACACACACACACACACACACACACACACACACACACACACACAGCTACAGGCAGAAGTCAGCCACTGCGGGAGTTCTCCAAAGGACCAGGACAACAAAGGAAAGGGATGTAGTTCAGAACAGGGCATGGTCTCTGCTATTTGGGTCAGAGGAATAAAAGACAAAGGTTTCTTCACAGACAAGTCCCATACCAGAGACTATGCCCTGCTGAGAACAAGACTTCCATCCCACCTTGCTGACAGAGTCAGAGAAAAGGGAAGAAAAACGGCCCAACAGGGCAAACGCATACATGTGGGCACACACACACCTATGCAGGTATGGTGTGTGTGTCTGTGTGTGTGTGTGTGTGTGTGTGTGTGTGTGTGAGACTAGCGATCGAATTCAGCGGCTTTCTACCCTGGGCTACACTCTAAGCCCTATTTATTTCTTTAATTTGAAACAGGGTATCACTAAGTTGCTGAGGTTGGTCTTGAACCTGTGATCCTCTTGTCTCAGCCTCCCAAGTACTGGAATTACAGGTGTGCACCCTTAATGGGCATCATTTAATTTAATCCTCAACAACTCTACAAAGGTAAGTCTCATTTTAGAAATGATACTAATGATCAGACCAATCTAATAATCCAAAGGCTGCCCACTGTTGGTTTGTAGAGGTGAGACCAGGATCTATGCCTATCTGACTCTAAAGCTCACACTCTTTCCTTTACACCTCATACAAAAAGGGATGACTGCAGAGCTACTGTCTTGGAGCATTCCCTCTTACAAAGGACACCAAGGCTGCCCCAGCAACTCTTGCTCTCCCTGCCAAACGCAACGTGAGCACACCATGAAGACGCGCACCCAGCTAAGCTCAGCAGGATTTGATGAAAAGGAAGGGTCACTACATCCTGGACGCCCAGGCCACAAAGCACAGCCCTCGCCTCCATCAACCATGCCAAGTTTGCATAATATGTCCACAAGAGGAATAACATTTAAAAAAAGGGGGGGGGGTGCTCAAGACAACTGCACCCCTAAGCCCTTCCCAGTCCAACTTTGTTCTGAATCCAGCCACTGGCGCTTGTCCTACTGACAGTGGTCCCCCACAATTACCTAAGGTCCAACAAGAGACGGCTCCCAGGAGGGGGATGCTGCTGTAGATGGCGTGCATGTACATGAGGTGAACCATCAGCTCGGCCAGCCCCCACCAGCAGAGGAGGCGGCCCAGGCCCCAGGCGAGGACGCAGAGGTTGTCCTTCAAGGGACAGAGTTCTTGCTGCTGCATCTAAAGTGGAAAGAAAAGAAGGCGTCAGATTGTGCCTTGATTTCTAAAACCTTCAAATAGTCCCCTTGACGATGTTTTTAATAAACTTCTCAAAAATCATTATTGCCGCTTCTGCTAACAGAGGGTTGGTTGGTTTGCTTTGAGAACACTTAATGTTCTTGGGTGAAAAAGTCATATTCCAGCTGGGAACTGTCCTAGAGTGAGGACAGGGTGGGACCAACATGCTACCCTAGAGCCGAGAACCATGACGAGCTGTGCATCCCTGCACCCCAGCGGTGGCCCTGGGAAAGCCCTGGCTGGGAGGCGGCACTCAGTAGATTCTCCCCCTGGGGACTCCGGTGTCTCTTTGGGCTCTAGGTGTCAGCTGCCTGTCTTCACCCATCACCCACTCACATCTGAGACTGGTAGAGTCAGGCTAAGTCACACAGTGACACAGGCTGGAGAGAGAGAGAGAGAGAGAGAGAGAGAGAGAGAGAAAATAAGTGTATGGATTATTTTACCTGAAGTTGTTTTTAAGTCAAAGTCAACACAAAGAGGGACAAGTGTCTTGCTTAGCAGCAATACATTAGTTAAGAACGCGGACTTCAGAGTCAGATTGAAGCAGGGTCGAATTCTAACATAAACATACAGCTGTGTGATCTTGAGCAAGTTTCTCGAGTCTTGGTTTTATCATATAGAAAAGGAAAAACATTGTGGAGATGACCAAATCTGATAAAGTACATGAAATACTAAGTACAGCGCCTAGCATATTAAAAACACTGGGCATCTGGGCGTGGTGGCACATGCTTGTAATCCCAGTACTTGGGAGGGTGAGACCGGAGGATCCGGGTTCCCGGACAGCCTCAGCTACTTAGTGAGGCCCTCTGCAACTTAATGAGACCCTGTTTCAAAAATAAAGAATAAAAAATAGGGCTGGGGGTGTAGCCCAGAGCTAGAATGTCCCTGAGTTCAATCCCCAGTACCGCAAAAAAATAAAAACACTGGGCAATGGGTAGCTCGTATGTGCCTCCTAGGTGAACCTTCTTCATGTTCTTCCCTCATGAGGTCCCAGAACACCAGCCACGGGGCAGCACCAGGAGTCTATTCAGAGCCAAACACCAAAGGTAAGAGAGGGGTGTTTACATTATTCACAGAGAGGACCTGACGGTTGCATACCGTTACCCAAAATGCCTGGGACCAGAAATGTTTCAGATTTTGGAGTTTTTCAGATTTTGGAATATTTGCACAGCCTTCACCCGTTGAGCACCCCTAATCTGAAAATCTGCTCAAAAACGTTCCAATTTTGGAGCATCCCAGATCTTCAGTGAGGGATGCTGAACCTGCTGAGAGAGTACACTTGACACGCATGAGCAATACAGATAAAAGCCAGTCCTGCTAAGCAGCCCAGTGGCGTGGTCTCGCCTTGCTGCCTGCTGCGTAGGAGATGCGCAGTAATTTAAACACAATCTACAATTCATCCTCACACCACTATATAAGCACAAACAGAAAAACAAGAGCAGTAAGCTTTGTGGATCTTAGAAGGAAAAGATTTTACTCGGCTGAAGGCTGCCTTAAAATGAAGAGGTGAGCCAGGCATGGTGCTACACGCCTGTAATCTCAGTACTTGGGAGGCTGAGACAGGTAGACTGCAGGCTCAAGGCCAGCACATGGTAACTTGGGTAGACCCTGTATCAACATAAAATAAATAAAACCAGGCTAGGAGTGTCGCTCAGAGGTAGAGTGCCCCTGGGTTCAGTCTCTAGTACCACCGAAGAAAAACTAAAAAGAAGAGGCGAAGCCAAGCTAATTGATAAAACTGAACCTGCCACAGAAATAGGTAGAGGAAGTGGGCTGGACTTCATATTTGACATTTAGAGTTCCCAGCACTAAGTAAACTAGAAGGGCCCCTTCCTAGGGGATGGCGACTCTAGGCAGCTCCGTGGCTTCTCTGTTCTCTAATCACCAAGGTGTGGCAGCTCCCACTGCAGCCAGGAGAGTAGCACGTGTGCCCTCAGAGGGGAAGGAAGATCTACATGCCAGGGGGGTTCTTTTAAAATACACTCTACCCCTTTCTCAAACTGTCCTCCCTCCCCAAGAAGCCATCCCAAGAAATTCTGGCCAGCTCAGTGGCATCACGCTAGGCTGCACAGAGGACCTTCCTGTTTGCCAGACGCTTAGCTATGTCCTGGAGAGCTCTCTGGCTTCATCTTCTTAATGTAAAGTCAGACAACTCACAGGACTTTCCTCTTCCCTTTAGTCTCTCTCGGTTCACCTCAGGAAGATCTTCAGTCCAGCCATACTAAGCCGCAGTGTCAGGAAACAGCAGACACTAATTGAGCTGTTGGAAGGATTCGTCTGGCCCGTTTTGACAGGGGAAGTGCTAAGAAGGAAGACTGAGTTCACTGCAGACTTGTAGTGATCAGAGGTCACTGCCATGACAGCTGTACAACAGCAACCCGACGCAGATCCCTCTCTGGGCAGGAACTGAGAATGGTATTCACTTGACTCTGTACCTCTAGTCCGCATGCTCTGAGAGGCCCCACTCAGTCTGCAGCAGTGGGTCACTACACCCTCGGGGTGGAAGCATCTCCCTGACAGCTCGCTCATGTCTGTTACTTAATTACAGAGAAAGGAAAAAGAAATAAACACCCAACATGGGGGGATAGTTAAATGCAAAAATGAATATTATGTAGCCATGAAAACTAATTTTGTTCAATAAATGATAGCCTGGCAAAATATACACCAGAATGACTGATAATCTTTGGGTAGTAAGATTTGAGTTATTTTTGACAATGTAAGATGGAATATTTTTGTTATCAGGGAAAAGTAATGTAACTTTACAATACTGCAAAAATGTTGGATCTCTCTCTCTCTCTCTCTCTCTCTCTCTCTCTCTCTCTCTCCATTCTTGTTCTAAAAGATGAACCTACCATATGACCCAGCTATACCACTCCTAGGTATCTACCCAAAAGAATTGAAACCAGACTACCATAGCAATGCATGCATATATATGTTTATAGCTGAACAATACATAACTGCCAAACTGTAGAACCAACTGAGATGTCTATCAACAAATGAATGGATTACAAAATTATGGATATATACACAATGGAATTCTACTTGGCCATAAAGAAGAACAAAATTATGTCATTTGCAGGGAAATGGATGGAACTGGAGAATATTATGCTAAGTGAGATTAGTCAGTCACAAAAAGTAAAAGGTCGGATGTTCTCTGCAGGGAGAAATTGGGACACTGGAGGGATTCCAGACAAAGGAGGAGAAACCTAAGTGGAGTGAGGAAGGGGACCTGAGGGAGACAGGAGGGAGAAGGAAGACTTGAAGAGGGAAACGCCTCAATGGACATGATGTACATATACAAACTTATCAAAGCCAACCACTGTGCTGAGCACGGGAAGGTGGAGAGGTGGGGACTGGAGAAGGGCTCAATAAGTACTGTGTGCATGTATGCCTCTGTCACCCTGAACTTCATCAAGATGTATGATTACAATGCATCAATAAATAAACAAAAGATGTCTAGCATCCAAACTTTCACCAGAAATCCTAGCATCTTCTATGAGCAAGTATTCTTTCTTTTATGCCAGAGTAATCTTTGTGTGTATGTATGTGTGGTACTGGTAATTTAACCCAGGGCATTCTGCTTCCAAGCTATACTCCCAGGCCCTCTTTTTATTTTGAAACAGGGTCTTGTTAGGTTTCTGAAAGTCTCGCTAAATTGCTGAGGCCAGCCTCAAACCTGCGATCCTTCTGTCTCAGCTTCCTAAGTACTGATATTACAGGTGTGTGCCACCACGCCCAGCTCAGGGTAATCTTATGTCCACTTACTTTCCCACCTCACTGTTCTAATTTCTTAGCTACATGTTGAGTTCCTCTTTGTTCATTCACTACTCTTTTTCCAGCTTACTAAGGTGAATCCATTTTGACTTAGTGACCATCAGCAAATGAGGCAACTACAAAAACAAGGCTGTGGTCTCAATACCCCTCTGAAATGCACCTACTGAAATCCCGGCTCCTCATAGTGATGCTATTAGGAAAGAGGATCTTTGATAGGTGATTAGGTCATGAGGGCAGAGCCCTCATAACTGGGATTAGTGCCCTTATTAAAAGAGACCTCAGAGCCAGCCAGTCTATTCCACCATGTAGAGACACTGTGAGAAAATGCCATTCTGCAAACCAGGAAGTGGGTCCATTGGACGGCAAATACATCAGTGCCTTGATCTTGGACTTCCCAGCCTCCAGAATTGTGAGAAATCAATTTTTGTTGCTTATAAGCCACCTTATAAATAAGAGTTTATGATACTCTTAGAGTAACCCAAATGGACTAAGACACATGCATCCCTTGGTCTAGAGGCTGGAAGAGTTCACAGCAAAGCACTGGCAAGGCCAAGACATGAAGAGGCATCTGCCACTCTGGATGGATAGAAAGGCCTTTCTCTGTGGCCACACTCGGACAGAGGCGAGTCGCCTGGCGGAATGTGACAAGGGCCTCAAAAGCAGAGTTGTCAGGAGACAATCTTCAAGCAACTCCACGTCTCCACTTTCTAAGTGGGCAACTACACGCCAGGCCTGCAGGCCTACCCCAAGCTCAGGTCCCCTGAAGACCAGACCTGAATGTGGGGCCTCACCATGTGCAGCCCCATCCCAGGTGGTGGAGGCGGCAGCTGGCCTGGAGGGGAGTCAGGACAATGCCAGAAGGCGCTCTGCAGGCAAGCCGGAAGACACTCCTTCCCCTGCAGGCAATCACACCTCAAGGTGAATTCCCAGGCCCTCCTTCCCCTCCCACACCACGTGCAACCTAAAAATGACACAAATATCTGTAATTAAGAAGAACCATGAGGTGCCATTCGTAGTTGATTGCTTCCCAATAATCACTTTCCTACTTTCCGCAGGCCAACACCTCCCTGCCAGGTTTGATAAGGCATAATTATGTGTCACCACAGGACGACCCAAAGGGCTGGACTCTCTCTACGACAGTCCCCTTTTGAAGCTGAATGCCTCCTCATTCAAGCAACAGAAATGTGTATTCTTTAATTGTACAAATACATACAGGAAAAGGGAAACAATCCGACTTTTCACTCTGTTTGTCTTTACCTAAAACAGCTGTCTGTCTGGAGGGTTGTGCTATTATTTCAATCCCCTTGTCCCTTCGGTCTGGTGGACTTTCTTTTATTTGAAGCACTCAGCAGCGGGAAGAACAGCCATGCCACACAGGGCTCGTCTAATGAGCAGGGCTGCTCCCTTGTCTGCATGCAAAGTCTTTCATTGGAGGTATTTTCAACCTAGGGGACTGTCAACCTTAAGACCATTGGAAACTGCCATCACGGGAATTTTAAGTTCAGGCTCCACTAAAAGAAATACACATTAACTCATCTGCAAAGTGCATTTTAAAATGCATTATATTTTAAAACCTCATTTCATGCAAATTGCATGAAAGGGAATATTGAAGCCTTTCTCTCGCTTGCAAAGATCTTCTAATGATTAAAGATGACAGTCCTCAAAGATGAAAGGTTCCTTTTCTTCACACACTACTAACACATATGCTTGAGAGCCGCAAATGAAGGCTTTACCCAGAGCCAATTACTCCATCCGGCCCCCTCTGCCAGCTTCTGTCTGCTTGGATCTAGAGGCCAGCTAGTAGGAGCCTTGTTCCCTCAGGGTGGGGATGGCTTCTCCGTATTTGGTGGCCACAGACCATACCCCTACCCCAACAAATCACTCCCTAGTCAGTCCGGCTACCCACACCAAGGCCAGTGATCATGCGGGTCTCTCCTAGAGCATGTGGGGCCTGCAGCTGCTGATGCTCCACAGACTGGCACCTCTTCTGGCCAGCTGCAGCCTCTAAACCATACTCCATCCCTCTAACTCCTGTCACACCAGGTCAGAGTGACAATGTGTCCTTATTCCTTCTGCCCAATCTGCATCCCACTGGCCTCTCTCTGCCGCCATCTCCTTGTCTATGAGGTGGTAACAGCAGCCAGTCAGTCTCTGAGTTTCTCGTAGGGTTGAGAATTAAATGAGCCAGAGCACAAAGCCTGGCTTGGAGGAAGTGCTCGGTTAGTAAATTATCACAGTTAATGTGATTCCAGGCGATCTCCAGAACCACAGCTAACCCACACCTGACCAGAGCCTCTGGGACACTGCCCACCTGCCCAGCCCTTGCCAGCCACTCCGTACCTGCAGCAGCTGCCCAAGTTTCTTCAAAGAGAGGGGGCCAGCACCTGGGCCTCTTCAGGGGTCAAGGCTTTCCACTGCCCAGAATCCCCTGCTGTGCCCGCCCACTAGATTGGACACATAGGGCCTCACTTTTGGCCTGAACTTACCCTGGAATTCCCATGCGCTTCTAACTAATAACAACTGCAGTAATTAACACTTATAGGAGTTATGTGTCAAGCCATGTTACCCACATAAAACCACTTAATCTTCAACAATCCTGAGAGGGAGGTTCTACTGGATTTCACATGTCACCCCATAAGGAAACTGAGGCATAAATAAAGTAACTCACCAAAAATACCCTCGAGCCAAAGCAGAATAGAGATTCAAACCCAGGGAGCTGGGCTCCACAGCTTTTGATCCCAGCCTCCGTGTGAGTTCCCTATTTGGGCACTGGCTCTCTCCCAGGGGTGGGAACACAGCCCTCCACAAGAAAGGTCCCTGGTCCCGGACTCAGGCTCACCTTCCTCCCCCAACCTAGCCCACACTGCACAGTCCACTGGCTCAAAGGAAGAGGCAGAGCCCCAGGCTCCCAGCTAAGCAGATAAGAACCACGCCCAGCTTCTCCCTAGACCCACCTGGGCCCCTGGCCTCACCTGGCTCAGTATCTGAGTTCCACAGAAGCATGGCAGAAAAATAGCTGGAAGACATGTTCCTGAAACTCTTAATGCCATCAGAAACAGCCTTCAAGCTGAGGGCCACTGAGCCCTGTAAGAGGTAAAATATTTAGCTGTTCATAACTGGTGAGCACAAATTCCACATGCTTTAGCTTACAAGGGACACCTCTTCTATACTTCTGTCATCTTGTGTATGTAAATATATGTGCTAAAAATGTGGGTGAAAGATGCATTCTCCAGGGTGTGTCTTGTCTCATTTTATCACTGGGAATTTACAGATTCCCAGCTGGGTCGCTTTTCCTGCCTGGGTAAGTCTCCACGATAGGCCTCTGCTGCCCCCTGGTGGTGAGGACTGGTTCTTCTGCCCTGTCCTGCTTTTAAGACTTAACCTGATGCTCTAAGAATGAACCATGGATTTCAGTATTACCAATCCTAATATCTAAAGGCGTTTCATGCATTCATTCAAGTCCATTCCAAGCAGACCTTGTTTACAATTCCTCCCAATCAGAGATCTTCCTCCCCTTCCCAGATTTTGCCTTCGTGGCCTCTTGGACTACTGGATTGGCTTCTTAGGTTAACCCCTCCTCTCTTCCCACAGGAGCTAAGCATCCCATAGGCAGCCTCAGCAATGGTAGAGAATCCTAGGGTTTTGTTTTTTAATTTTCCCTGTAGCTTATTGAACACTTTTTCCTTCTCTGGCTTTTCTATGGATAGTCTCAACACCATAGGAAAAGATATTAATTTGCTTTTTCAAATACCCTGCTCTCAGCAATTGCTACCATTTTGGAAGGAGTTAAAAAAAGAAAGAAAACATCTGACCTTTCGCTTGTTGTGACTGACTAATTCCATCCATTTCCCGGCAAATGACATAATTTTGTTCTTTATGGCTGAGTAGAATTCCACTGTGTATATAGCCCATAATTTTGTAATCCATTCATCTGTTGATGGACATCTCAGCTGGTTCCATAGTTTGGCAATTATGAATTGTGCTGCTGCAAACATAGATATGCATGCCTTACTATGGTAGTCTGGTTTCAATTCTTTTGGGTGGATACCCAGAAGTATTGGGACACAAGAGGAACTCCAGACAAAGGAGGTGAGACCTTGGTGGAGTGAGGGAGGGGACCTAACTGAGGGAGGAAGGAGGAAGACTCGAAGAGGGAAACACTTCAATGGACATTATATACATACACAGATTTATCAGTGCCAATCACAATGTCGTGCACAGGAGGTGGAAAGGGGGAGGGAGTGGGGTGGGAACTGGGGGAGGACTCACCGAGTGTTATGTACGTGTATGCCTCCATCACTCTGAACTTCATCATGATGTATGATTACAATGCACCAGTAAAAAAAACGCAGAGAGAGAGAGAGAAGGCTAAGACATAAATGGAACCCAGATCTCTAGATCTGAGCCCCCATAGGAAAAAGCCACCCCCTTTTCTTCCCCAGGCAGAGAGGAGATTGACAGCCGTTGGCTGAAGATTTAAGTGAGCGATGATCTCAAAGCTTGCCTCTGTGGAACAGACACAGAACACTGTGATCGGCCTCTAATGCTCCTGCTGGTCCCTTAAAGGCACAATTTGAAAGGAGAGGAAAATTTTAAAAGAATGATAGGTTTGCATCATAACAAAGTACAGATCCCACAGGGTGAAACTCTTTATGGGTAAGAGGCAGTTAGGAAAATGATTTGTTTCCTCCTAATGGATTTAGTCTGTTTCTCTGAGAATTACTATCTGTCCTCAAGGGAGAAGAATAGAGGTTTAGTCCAAAGGTTATTGGCTGGAAAATTGGGAAGAATTCAAAATGCACAATGTCAAAGAGATTGTAAAGACACAAAATGAGGAGGGCCTTAACCCATCCTGTACTGTGCCTGCCCCTCTCCATGCCTCTCAGGAACTTAGGATCGTGCTCAGCCTCTGCATGCATCAGGATCACTTGGGGGGCCTGATAATACTGACGAGCTCCATCAGATCTGATTCGGTTCATCAGGGGCAGGGTCTGAGCATTTCTATTTCTTTTTTTTTCTCGTAAATGTATTTATTTTATTTTTATATTTTAACATGCTTTTATTGGTGCATTGGAGTCTCACATCACAATGGATACCTATTTGATGTTAACATATATGCACACAGATCATAATGTCCCCCCGCCTCCCCCCACCCATATGAAGTGCCGAGAATGTTGGTATATTCTGACATGTACACATTGTTTATGATAGTAATTCCACTGATTCACATCTTTCTTGCCCTTCCCCTTCCCTGTACCACTTCCCTTGCCCCACTGAGGGTTCTCCATTATCAACTGGAATCCCTCGTGTGTCCCCACTACTCCCTAGGTTGCATATATTAATGAAAACATATGTCCCTTCTTTTTTGTGATTGACTAATCTCACTTAACATATGTTTTCCAGATTCTTCAACTTTCTTATAAATGATGTTATTTTGTTTTTCTTTATTGCTGAGTAGAATTCCATTGTGTGTATTTCCCACAATTTTGTAATCCACTCATCTGTTGATGGACACCAAGGTTGGTTCCATAATTTGGCCACTGTGAATTGTGCTGCTATGAACATGGGTATGCATTTATTACTGTAGTTTTCTGGTTTCAATCCCTTTGGTATGATACCCAGTAGTGGTATAGCCGGATCATATGGTGGATCCATTCCCAGTTTTCTGAGGAATCTCCACACTGATCTCCATAGTGGTTGAACTAGTTTGCAATCCCACCAACAGTGTAGAAGAGTCCCAATTTCCCCACATCCTTGCCAACATTTGTTGTTTTTGACTTCTTAATGATTGCCATTCTAAGTGAGGTTAGATGAAATCTTAGAGTAGTTTTGATTTGCATCTCCCTGATTGCTAATGATGTTGAACATTTTTTTCATGTATCTATTGGCCATTTGTATCTCTTCTTTCGTGAAGTGTCTATTCATTTCAGTTGCCCACTTCTTGATCGGATTATTTGTTTTTTTAGTGTAAAGTCTTTTAAGTTCTTTGTATATCCTAGATATTAGACCTCTGTCAGAGGGATAGTTTGCAAAGATCTTCTCCCATTCCATAGGCTTTCCTTTAGGCTCTTCATGGTTTCCTTTGATGAGCAGAAGCTTTGTAGTTTAATGCTATCCCACTTATTAATTCTCGTTTTAATTTCCTGTGCTTTGGAGGTCTTGTTGAGGAAGTTTCTACCTGTGCCTATATGTTAGAGTGTTGAACCTATGCCTTCTTCTAATAATTTCACAGACTCTGGTCTAACTTCCTGGTCTTTGACCCATCTCAAGTTGACTCTTGTGCAGGGTGAGAGGTAAGGATTTAGTTCCATTTTTCTACAGGTGATACCAGTTTTCCCAGCACGATTTGTTGAAAAGACCATCCTTTCTCCAACATATGTGTTTAGCACCTTTGTTGAAAATCAATTGACTGTAAGTTTGTGAACTTGTTTCTATATCTTCTATTCTGTTCTGCTCTATGTGTCTGTTTTGGTGCCAATACCATGCTGATTTTATTAATATAGCTCTGTAGTACAATTTGAGGCCAGGAATTGTTATGCCTCCTGCATGGTTCTTATTGCTAAGACTTGCTTTGGCTATTCTGAGTCTTTTGTTTCTCCATATAAAATTAATGACTGCTTTTTCTAGATCTGAGAAAAATGATGTTGGTATTTTGATAGGGATTGCATTGACTCTGTAGATCATTTTTGGCAGAATGTCCATTTTGATAATATTTATTCTGGCTATCCAAGAGCAGGGGAGATCTTTCCATCTTCTAAGATCTTCTTCGATTTCTTTCTTCAATGTGCTATAGTTTTCATTGGAGAGGTCTTTTACCTCTTAGGTTAAGTTTATTCCTAGTTATTTTATTGGTTTGGAAGTTATTATGAATGGAATTGTTTTCTGGATTTCTTTCTCAGTGGATTCATCATTGGCATATATGAAAGCTACTGATTTTTTTAGGTTGATCTTGTATCCTGCTACTTTGCTGAATTTGTTAATCAGTTCTAGTAGATTTTTGGTTGGGTTCTCTGGGTCTTCTAGATATAGGATCATATCATCTGCAACTAAAGATAATTTTAATTCTTCTTTTCCTATTTTAATTCCTTTGATATCCTTTTCTTATTGTTCTGGCAAGAGTTTCAAGGACTATATTGAAAAGGATTGGTGATAGTGGGTATCCTTGTCTTGTTGCTGTTTTTAAGGGGAATTCTGGCAATTTTTCCACCATTCAATATGATGTTGGCTTTGGGTTTCTTACATATTGACTTAATGATGATGCGGTATGTTCCTTCTATTCCTATTTTCTGTAGAGTTCTTAACATGAATGGGTGTTGAATTTTGTCAAATGCTTTTTCCACATCTATTGAAATGATCGTGTGATTCTTGTCTTTAGTTTGATTTATATGGTGAATAATGTGTATTGTTTTGTGTATGTTGAACCAGCCTTGATTTCCTGGGATGAAACCAACTTGGTCATGGTGTACAATTCTCTCAATATGTGTTTGAATGTACATAGCTAGTATTTTATTTAGAATTTTTGCGTCTATGTTCATTAATGATATTGGTCTGTAATTCTCTTTTCTTGAGGTATCTTTATTTGGCTTTGGTATTAATGTGATGGCCTCATAAAAGGAATTTGGAAGAATTCCGTCTCTTTCAATTTCACAGAATAGCTTGTGAAGTATTGGTTTTAGTTCTTCTGTAAAGGTTTTGTAGAATTCAGCTGGAAAACCATCTGGACCTGGGCTTTTCTTTGATGGAAGACTTTTTATTGCTGTTTCTATCTCTGTGCTTGCTATTGGTTGATTCAGGTTTTCTATATCCTCTTGGTTCAATTTAGGTAGGTTGTATGTGTCTAGAAATCTTTCGATTTCTTTCATGTTTTACATTTTATTGGAATATAAGTTTTCAAAGTAGTTTCTTATGATCCTCTGGATTTCTCCACTATCTGTGGTGATGTCCCGTTTTTCATTTCTGATTTTGGCAATTTGGGTTGATTCTCTCCTTCTTTTGGTTAGGTTAGCTAGTGGTTTGTCAATCTTGTTAATCTTCTCAAAGAACCAGCTTCTTGTTTTGTTGATTCTTTGTATTTTTTTTATTCTCCATTTCATTAATTTCTGCTCTGATTGTAGTTATCTCCTGCCTCCCACTGGCTTTGGGCTTTGACTGTTCCTGGTTTTCAAGATATTTGAGGTGTGTCATTAGGTTATTTTTTTGGATGTCTTCTGTTTTTCTTATGTGGGCACTCAGTGCTATAAATTTTCCTCTTAACACTACCTTCAAAGGGCCCCATAGATTTTGGTACGTCATGTCTCTATTTTCGTTTAATTCCAGGAATTTTTTTATTTCTCCCCTTATTTCTTTTCTGATTCATTCCTCATTCAGAAGTGTATCATTCAGTCTCCATGTACTTATGTGATTACTTTTGGTCTTCCTATTGTTAATTTCCAGTTTCATTCCATTGTGATCTGAGACTATGCAGAGAATTATATCACATCTTTTGAATTTGCTGGTGCTTGCTTTGTGACCCAGTATGTGGTCTTTTTTGGAGAATGTTCCGTGGGCAGTTGAGAAAAAATGTGTATTCAGGTGTTGCTGGCTGAAATAATCTGTATGTGTCGATTAGATCCATTTGGTCTATGGTTTTCTTTAGGTCTGAGTAATCTTTATTCATCTTTTGTCTGCAGGATCTATCTAGTGGCATGAGTGGTATGTTGAAGTCTCCCAATATTATTGTGTTTGGATCTATTTGGGACCTGATGTCCCAAACACTTTGTTTTATGAATGTGGGTGCACCCACATTTGGGGCATAGATGTCATAAATGTTTACTATTGTTATATCTTCTTGTTGGATTATTCCTTTTATTAGTAAGAAGTGACCCACTTTGTCTCTTCTGATGTGTTTTAGCTTAAAGTCTGTTTTGTCAGATATAAGCGTTGCTACCCCTGCTTGTTTTCGATCTCCGTTTGCATGGTATATCTTTTTCCATCCTTTTACCTTTAGCATATGAGTATCTTTGGCTAGAAGGTGAGTTTCTTGTAAGCAGCATATAGTTGGGTTATGCTTTTTAATCCACATTGCCAGTCTATGCCTTTTAATTGGGGAGTTGAGTCCTTTGACATTCAATGTTATTATTGAGATATGATTTTTGTTTCCTATCATTTTGAGTTCTATTTTCTGTTTGCTGTAGTGACAAATCTCCTTGTTTTGTTGCCTACCTGGTGGAGTTCACCTCTCCTGTGGTTCTGAAAATTTCTTGTTTTTCCTTCTTTGTGATTTATTTCTTTTAGGATTTTCTCTAGTGTTGGCTTGGTCCTCATGAATTCTTTGTGTTTGTTTATGATGGAACATTTTTATTTCTCCATCAATTTTAAATGATAGCGTGGCTGGATATATCAGTCTTGGTTGGAAGTTGTTTTCTTCCGGGGTTTGGAGTACTTCATACCAATCCCTCCTGGCATTCATGACTTGGGTTGAGAAGTCTGGGGTGATTTTTACTGTTTTGCCCCTGTATGTCACCCATTATTTTGCTCTTGCTGCTTTTAGGATTCTTTCTTTGGCCTCTATGTTAGACATTTTAATTATTACATGGTGTGGAGAGGTCCTTCTTTGGTCCTGTCTTAACGGTGTTCTATATGTCTCCTGTATGTGAATGTCCAAATCCTTTTTTTTTTTTTTGGCGGTACCAGGGATTGAACGCAGGGGCGTTCTACCTCCGCGCTA